>PVHT020000022.1:20678789-20689305 GCA_004024745.2 Catagonus wagneri | reverse complement strand
AGAGATGTATTCTTAAAAACTGTAAATGTCATAAAAGATAAAACAAGGCTAGGGAAGTGTTTCAGATTAAAGAAAGCTAATGATTGAAATAAAAGGAAGAATCTGACCATAGACAAGATCCTGCACTGGAGAGGAAAATATTATCAAAGATTTCATTGAGTTAGCTGGCCAAGTTAGACTATGAATGTCAGATATGACTTTGAAAAAACTGTTATCAATGCTAAATTTCTTCAGGTTGATCACTGCACTGTGGTTACATGACAGACTATACCAATTCTTAGGAAATAAGTAAATATTTAGGTATTTAGAGGTAAAAGGCCATGATGTATGTAACACATTCTCACAGTGGTTCAGAAAACCACATTGTGTGAGTGTGCAGAGGTGTATAGGGTTAAGTGTGTGTATATGGAAAATGATAATGCAAATGCAGTTAAATTTTAAAAGCAGGTAAATTTGGGTCTAGAGAGTTATTCTTTTTTTTCCCCTGTAAGCTGAATTATTTCCAAGTAAAAATAAACAAACAACAACAACACAGCCCACATGTGCTCTCATTCTCTGACTACATTCTTCTTGAAACATTGTCACGTCTTAACGTCCCTGACATCGTTCTTTTCTGGAATCCTACTTCTGGATTTCCTTCATGGGCAGCTCTTCTTCACTTCATTCCCTAAAATTGGTAGGTCCCTTGTTCTAAGTCTACACAAGAGCCTACATGGACTCCCAAGGTTTGAACTTCACATGGACACACCATCACCTCAGTCCGTATTTCCAACCACTCTACTTGCTGGACCTCTCCATCCAGCTTCCCACAAGCTTCTCGCACACCACTCAACACTGACAGGGCACAGCTTCTGGATCTGGAAAACATTCAGGCATAGCTTGGGGCCTGATGAAGCAACACCCCAGACACTAAGCCCTTATTTCTAACTCTTACTATCCATTAAGGAAGCCATTCAGAGGGAAGGGAAAGGAGAAGGAACAGAACGAAGCTCTACTTCATGTTTTCTGTCAATAACAAGCTAAAGGAGAATGATCACCCGAAAGCTCAGGACAAAGGGAGGAACTGAGAAAAGAGCAGGTATAATTTCATTCTGTAATATGATGGCAAGTATAGTCATCACTCTCAAAAACCACAGCACCAAATGCCACAGTTTTAGGTCTCTGTTCTCATGTCCCAAACACATACCCTGTCAAAACGGGAATCCACAGGTCAGGTTCTGGATCCATCATTCTTTACCTGCCACAGCTGCCTCTCACCTTTCCCATTTTGAACATCAGGGCATCAAGTTAGCCAATGTCTCGGGAAACAACACAGGCCCAGGTCTGCACCCAAATACCAAAGGTATTCAATCTAAATTAATACTGTTTTATATTTTTATTTGGTATCACCTTTGGGGGGGAAGCGGGGTCTCTGCAGAGGGATAAAAAAAAATAAAGGTGAGAACACCTATGATGAAACATAAACATCCTACAGTTAAGAAACCAAATCTGGAAATAGGAGATTTTTAACTCTTCAGTGGTCTGGGCACCCAATTTCAAATGTCTCTATTACTATGGGAACATTTTTAATCAAACTACTTCCTAGGAGATCCCCACCCTCTTAAGAAAACTAATCAAATCACTACCCAGCTTCTGACAGATCTCTGACTAAGAACTGGAAGCTATCCTTCCATTTGGACATTGCAGATGGCTTATTTGCATATTATAATTATCCCAGTTGATGACTGTCCAGGGGGATATAGGAAGAAGCAGACAGGTGGACAAATTTCTTTTTTTAAATGTGTCACTGTGGCAAGTAACCAGGCTAATACGTAACCCCTAAAGAACTTTCATAACAATTCATATGCAAGTTCATTAAAAAGTTATAAGGAGGTCAGCTTATAAATGCAGAAAATTTCAAAATGACAAACAGCCTGATTCTAGTTTTCTCAAAATTTCATTAGGGAATAATCAAAAGAAGCCAAATCCCATGGCTCTGGAGGCAGGTATTAGTAACTTCAAGAAAATTACACAAAATAAGAATATGGATGGTGGAAAAGTTACAGAAAGTAAAGGCTAGAGAGTGAAGACTTTACTGAGTGGAAAACAAATTACAAAACTGAGGCCATTACTGGCATAATTCCAGTCAACAAATTATACTAATTCTGCCCAAAATAATCAGATAACTTACAGTAAAATTTGTTTTTGTCCTAAATTATCCACATAATGGCTTTAATTCTCTATTTCTCATATAGAAGCATGCAAGATGCTTACTGAAGAACAGGCATCTTTTATTGAGTTCCAGGTGTTTATGCTCCCGTCAGCCAGACTTTGGCAGGCAATCACCGTCTTTAAATATCATCCTGGCATCGATACTTTATACAGAGTTAGAGAACCATGATTATAATCTCCACATCCTTATCTGATTAGATCTGTAAAAATTCTTGTGAACATGTGGATTAGGTACTGATCAAATGGAAATAAAGATAGTATATGAAAGTTATCAAACGATCATGATTATAGGATATGTCATAAAACATAGGAAGCGAATGATGGTGTCACAAAAAAAATCTCCAGGACAAGATTCAACCCACTGGCTCATCAAGAGGTAAGTCCTGTACATATTTTGTCGGTGCAAATTACCACAAGAAAGTAGTTTTGCAATATGTGCCAATATTTGGTAATTCTCATCCTGATCTACCTCCAAAGAAATAATCCTGAAGATTGTAGTGTTTTATACACAAAGCACTCACTGTGAAATTATCTACAATTTATCTAAAGGAAAAAATGGCAACTGCTGATCCCTTCACAGATTGTTGGTTTTAGAAATAAAACCATGTTATAAAGTTGCTTATAAAGCATTAACGTGAGTTTTTAAAAGGGATTCAATGACACAATTAAAGTTTGACATGTTTCATACATGAAAACCAAAGCCATCAAATGAAACTTTGTTGCCATCTATAAAAGCTGTAAAACCTCATAAACTGCACATTGTAAATAGTTAAAAAAGACAATTTTTTGATAAACTACCTGGGAAAATTAGCAAACAACAAAGCTAATAACTCTCACATTTTGAAGATAACAGCCTTCTGGGCATCCCTATCTTTCGGAAGCACTACAAGCATTTGCTCTAATTGCTACTACTTTTTCTTCACTGCATCCCCAAAGTGAAGTGTGGCAAATGGCAAATGCTCCATGAATATTTAGTAAATGGCTGTCTCAGTCGTACACTGATCACATACCAAGAAGAATCTTCCCAAAATACTCCCTAATTCCAAATATTCCTATTTCTGCCAATCCTTTGTAATTATTTGAAATGGCGCCTCAATTTAATTTCACGGATCAACCCAAAGAGAAAGTGGCTATAAATTTTAATTTATTTGAACTTTAAAGTTTTAAAATTCAGCTGTTCCAACTACTTGAGTGTTTATTCTTGGGAAATTTGTATAATTAAATCAAGCATCCCCCAAATTGAAAAAAAACATTCTAAATGTCCAGCTATCTGTCCCTCTTCTCAGAAAACACCAAGATACTATATCTCAGAATCAGAAATTTAAAAAAAAAATTAACACTCAATGCTGATGAGGGTGAAGTGCTAGTGGGAATATGAGCTGGTATGTTTCTTAGCACACAGGGAGAATTTGTAGAAAGTTATACACTCTGAGTAAGGCTTCTTTAAAAACAGACCGTAAAGAAATAATCAGAGATGTGAACATATATTAAACATAAACATGTATGCTGCAAGTGCAGCTCTAAAAAGCCAAAAAAAAAAAAATTTGGAGTTCCCATCGTGGTGCAGCAGAAACAAATCCGACTTGGAACCATGAGGTTGCGGGTTTGATCCCTGGCCTTGCTCAGTGGGTTAAGGATCTGGCGTTGGTATGAGCTGTGGTATAGGTCACGGACGCGTCTGGATTCTGCATTGCTGTGGCTGTGGTGTAGGCTGACAGCTGCAGCTCCAACTCGACCGCTAGCCTGGGAACCTCCATATGCCACAAGTGCGGCCCTAAAAAGCCAAAAAAAATTTTTTTAAATAAACATAAACACGTTCGTGTGAAATGTTCATGTCAAATGTCTTCACAATGTCCTATTGTGAAAAAAACTAAAAAGTCTGAATGTCCAATAGAAGACCATTTGAACAAATTACATTTCACTCAATTATTCTTTTAACCCCTCTAGCTGTTCAGATTATGGATGATTTTCTTCTTTGTTGCTGAGGTCAAAAAAGCTCAGTTCTGCCATATTTTACTAGGAATGGGATCTTGGGGAAGTTACTGTGCCACAGTTTGTTCCCTTGTAACATCAACAACAGAATTCTCAAGACTGAATTAGTTAACTTATGTAAATTGAGAACCACCCCTGGTACACAGTGAGCACTTCACAGGAGGCTGATAGTATTACTTCTTTTTTGTACGTATCATCATTTTTACAATGATCCCACGTCATTTTTAAAGTCAAAAAAAGAATCAATAAATATCTGCTAATTGTTCCTAATTTTCCTAAAAGAAACCAAATTAGGCAAAAATTCAGTTCAATATATAAATCTACAATCCTTTATCAGAAACTTTTAGGGCTCAAAGTGTTTTGGAATACTGAATTTTTCAGATTTTAGAAACATGATACAGTGTGCACTGATCCCTGAATATAAAACCCCAATCCAGGTCTGGGCCAGGACCCTACAATCAAAACATTAACATTCACACACAATCAAATAAATCCAAGACAGTACATCGGTGCAGGTGAGGTTTCATTGACTTCACAAATAAATTATGAAGCAACTTTACCTTTCAGAGCTTTCTCAATTGCAGAACTGTGAATAGAAAGTCCTAAATCTGTATTATAAAATGCTTAACATTATGGTGGCAGCAGCAGTCCAAAATGGTATATGGCTGATTTATGGCACTTCAGATGCTTAGACAAAAAAGTACATAAATAAAGACAATTTACTAAGTCCCCAACCCTGGAAGGATCCCTCTAAAGCAGGTTTATCAATGGAGTGCTATTGCTGTTTTGGACTGGATAATGTCTTGCTGTGGTGTTCTGTCCTGTAGTGTTTTCTCCTGTATAATTGTACGACGTTTAGCAGCATCCTGGGTCACGACTAGAAGCCAGCAGCACCTTCTAGTCATGATAACCAAAAATGTCTCCAGACTTTGCCAAATATCTCTGGGGCTGGGGCAGTAAAGTCATCCCTTTCTAAGAACTAGGGCAATAGTGAAAATAGAAAAGCAACCCCCTTCCTCTCCATATCCCACAGCAGGACTCCAAATGGGAAGTTTTGCTGGAGAGCTCTGTATTTTCTAAGTCTCCTAACTTCCCCTCATCTCCTACTATACCCCAAATCCCAGCCCAAATGAACTTCTTGCTTTCATCCCCAAGTACAACATGATTTCACAACTCCACAGCTTTAGGTCACGCTGGGCTCCACCCAGAGTATCTGATCCCACCTGCCATCACGCCATCACGCCCACCAACAGAAGGTGGTCCTGCCATACAGATTCGCCAAGAAGGCATTTCTCACGCTTAGCATTATGACAGGAGAGGTGAGCAAGCCACAGGTGTCATAAACATGACTCCAAAGACAAGCAATCTGCCAGCTGAAAAATCTAATGTTCAGCTAGTTTCCTCTATCTGGGGAGAGAGGGAGGAATCTCACAGGTCAACACTTCCCAAACTGCTTTTTCCCAGAAATCACCTTGAGGATGTTAATACACATCCTGATGTCTGTGATGCTCAAATAGGTCTGGAAAATTATCTTTGACTCTTTTTTTTTTTTGGTTGCTGTTAGCACCACATGATCAGTTTAAGTCTTTAATACGCTAATTAGCTTACGAAGCTCCAGGAAAATAAAGAACAAAATATTTCCCAAGCTTATCTGACCATGAAGTCTCGTTTTCTCTTATGCTCTTAAAAAATGTCTATTTCCCTGGAGTTCCCATCATAGCTCAGCCATTAGTGAACCCAACTGGCATCCATGAGGGTGTGGGTGTGATCCCTGGCATCCCTCAGTGGATTGAGGATCCAGCATTGCTGGGAGCTGGGAGCTGTGGTGGGGGTTGCAGATGCGGCTTGGATCCCAAGTTGCTGTGGCTGTGGTCTAGGCTGGAGGCTTCAGCTCCAATTAGACCCCTAGCCTGGGAACTTGCATGTGCCTCAAGCGCAACTATAAAAAAAAAGAAAAAAGAAAAAAAAAATAGTGGAGTTCCCATGGTGGCGCAGCGGTTAACGAATCCAACTAGGAACCATGAGGTTGCGGGTTCGGTACCTGGCCTTGCTCAGTGGGTTAACGATCTGGCGTTGTGGTGAGCTGTGGTGTAGGTCGCAGATGCGGCTCGGATCCCACGTTGCTGTGGCTACGGCATAGGCTGGCGGCTACAGCTCCAATTAGACCCTTAGCCTGGGAAGCTCCACATGCCGCGGGTGCGGCCCTAAAATGACAAAAGGTTAAAAAAAAAAGAGAGAGAGAGAGACAAAAAAATTAAAATGTCTATTTCCCTAATGAGAGTTCCAAGGAGCTAGTCTGGGAAACAGTGATAGAACTGTAACCTCCAGGGACAATCCTAAAGCCATCCTTTGGCTATTGATTTCCAGTTCCTTCTACACAAATGTACCTATGTTTACAATTTTACAAATTGCAGCATTATTCAAAAGATCAAATTGAAAACATTCACCCAGAAGCACAGAAGGTAAGTAAGTCACGGCCTAATATTAGTATAACAGGACGCTATGGTGTCTAATATTTTGTACTACACTGACTGCATTATATACTTACAGAGAAAATTAAAGTTAAGGAGTTCCCATTGCGGTGCAGCATAAACGAATCCAACTGGTATCCATGAGGATGCGGATTCAATTCTTGGCCTCGCTCAGTGGGTTAAGGATCCTGCATTGCTATGGCTGTGGTGTAGGCCAGCAGCTGCAGCTCTGATTCAATCCCTAGCCTGGGAACTTACATATGTCACAGGTGCAGCCCGAAAAAAAGAAAAAAAATTAAAGTTAAAAATAACTACATCAGGAGTTCCCTTTGTAGCTCAGTGGTTAACGAATCCGACTAAGAACCATGAGGTTGCGGGTTTGATCCCTGGCCTTGCTCAGTGGGTTAAGGATCCCGCGTTGCCGTGAGCTGTGGTGAAGGTTGCAGACGCAGCTCGGATACCATGTTGCTGTGGCTGTGGTGTCGGCCAGCAGCTACAGCTCCTATTAGACCCCTAGCCTAGGAACCTCCATAGGCCATGGGTGCGGCCCTAGAAAAGGCAGAAAAAGGAAATAGAAACCACCTCCACAAATAAAAACACAACAGCTTCTTCTATTAGCTTAGTGCATTTGGAACTCATTTTGGCAGATTTCTCCTTGTTGATTCCAACTTTTTAAAGGTATCACTACAACCAATTAATTACAGTTGAAGTTGTACCTGTATATGCTTTCCCCCCAGGGGAACAAAACGCAGGTGCCACCTTCCTGAAAAATGGATCACCGATACACCATTTGTATCCTAGAAAGTCATCATGCCTCTTTTCTAGCACTAAATATGTTTATAACTCTCTGCTACTAAACACAAACCTCATTAATTAGGGAGGCCTGGAGAAGGCAGAATGCTGTCTGTCTCAGAATCTCCATTCCCGTAAATACCTTTCTAGGTCCTGCCACTGAGCACAGGTTTTAACTCTCTTATTCACAGAAATACAACCTGCCATGCAGTAGAGAAAGTAAAATAGTGCAAAACAATTTTTCAAACTACTAGAGCAAATTATTAACTGATTAAAATAATTATACTACCATTTGACTGAATTATACAATTAGTGTTAAAATTTTTCTGTGGAAAAGATATAAAGAATTATTTCGGGATTGGATTAAGACGGCGGAATAGAAGGACTGGAGCTCAACTTCTCTCCCGAAAAACAGCAAAACTACAACCAAATGCCAAGCAGCCTTCAACCAAATGGACTGTAAACTTCCAAAAAAGATACTCTGCTCCAGAAGACACAGTGGAGACCACATCAAGAGGTAGGAGGGGCGATTACGCGATAGAAGCAACCCCATACCTCCCGGGTGGGAAGCCCCACAGACTGGAAAGTAACTGCAGCACAGAGACTCAGCTACAGGACCGAGAGTTCTGAGCCCCACGTCAAAACCCCACGCCTGGGGATCGGGCACAGGGAGAAAGAGCCCCCAGAGCATCTGGCATTGAAGGCCAGCGGGGCTTGTGTGCAGGAGCTCCACAGGACTGGGGGAAACAGAGACCCCACTCTTGAACGGCACACACAGACTTTCACATGCACTGGGTCCCAGGGCAAAGCAGTCTCCAGAGGAATCCAGGTGGAACCTGACTGCAATTCTTGGAGGACCTCCTGGGAAAACAGGGGTGACTGTGCCTTGTTGTGGGGGAAGGACATTGGAGGCGAAGCTCTCAGGAACATTCACCAGCCTGCATTTCTCTGGAGGTGGCCATTTCTGGGAAAATCTGGACCCTCCCATTAGCACTGAGAAGCCCCAGGCCAAACAATAATCCAGGTGGGATCTCAGCCCCACCCATCAGTAAATAGGCTGTCTAAAGACCCCTGAGGCACACAGCCAGACTCTAATCTCATCCAGAGACAAAGCCCCACCCACCAGAGGGATAAGAATCAACCCCACCTACCAGTGGGCAGGCATCAGTCCCTCCCATCAGGAAACCTACAACAAACCCCCCCCCAACCAACTTTCGTCACAGGGGAGGCAAACGCCAGAACTAAGAGAGGCTACCACTCTATTGTCCACACAAAGGTCACCACACCAAAAACCTATAAAAATGAAAAGACAGAAAACTCTAACCCAGATAAGGGAGAAAGAGAAAAGCCCAGAAAAACAGCTCGGTGATGAGGAGATTATCATCCTCTCAGAAAGAGACTGTAGACTGTTGATGCTGAAGATGATGCAAGGCATTGGAATAAACTGGAGGCAAAGATTGATAATTTACAGGAAACACTGAGCAGAGAAATACTAGCTGTAAAAATTAAACAAGAAGAGATGCAAAATACAATAACTGAAATAAAAAATTCATTAGAAGCAGCCAACAGTAGAATACAGGAGGCAGAAGAATGAATCAGTGAGGTAGAGGACAGATTAGTGGAAATCACTAATGCGGAAGAGAAAAGAGATAAAAGATTGAAAGGAAGTGAGCAGAGTCTCATAGAACTCTGGGATAATGTTAAACACACCAACATCCGTATTATAGGGGTGTCAGAGGGAGAAGAGAGAGAGAAGGGGACAGAAAAAATATTTGAAGAGATTAATAGCCGAAAACTTCCCTAATATGAGAAAGGAACCACTCAGTCAAATCCAGGAAGCCCAAAGAGTACTATATAAAATAAACCCAAGGAGGAACACCCCCAGACACATATTAATCAAAATGACCAAAATTAAAGACAAAGAAAAAATATTGAAAGCAGCTAGGGAAAAGAAACAAATGACATACAGGGGAACCCCGATAAGGTTATCAGCAGATTTTTCATCTGAAACTCTGCAGGCCAGAAGGGAGTGGCATGATATACTTAATGTGATGAAAGGGAAAAACTTCCAACCAAGATGACTTTACCCTGCAAGGCTCACATTCAGATTTGAAGGAGAGATCAAAACCTTTACAGATAAGCAAAAGCTATGAGATTTCTGCAACACTAAACCAGCTTTACAACAAATCTTAAAGGAACTTCTCTAGGCAGAAAAGAAAAGGCCATAACCAGAAACGAAAACACCACAAATGACAAGGCTCACCAGGAAAGGCATATACACAGTAAAGATACTAAATCGTCCATGCACAATTATGCTACCAAAATCAGAAATCGTGAGAAGAGAGCACAAATGCAGGTCACTGGAGACACACGTGCAATTAAGAAACCAACAACTTAAAACAATATCATCTGTATATAGACTCCTATATACAGGGTAAAAAAAAAAAAAAAAGCAACAAAAACCCCAATTAATACAATGGCAATAAGAACATATATATTAGTGATTACCTTAAATGTTAATGGACTGAATGCCCCAACCAGAAGACATAGACTAGCCGAATGGATACAAAAACAAGACCAACATATGTGCTGTCTTCAAAGACCCACTTCACTTCTAGAGACATATACAAATTGAAAGTGAGAGGATGGAAGAAAATATTCCATGCAAATGGGCATCAAAAGAAAGCCAGAGTAGCAATACTCCTATCAGACAAAATAGACTTTAAGATGAAGAACATTTTAAGAGACAAGGAAGGGCACTACATAATGACCAAAGGACCAATCCAAGAAGATAAAAGAATTTTAAATATCTATGCACCCAACATAGGATCACCACAATATATAAGGCAACTGCTAACAACCTTAAAAGGATAAATCAACAAGAACACCATCATAGTGGGGGACTTTAACACCCCACTTACAGCAATGGACAGCTCATCCAGGCAGAAAATCAATAAGGAAACACAGGCCCTGAATGAAGCATTAGATCAGATGGACTTAATAGATATTTATAGGACATTCCATCCAAAAGCAACAGAATACACATTCTT
>PVHT020000022.1:20603843-20677789 GCA_004024745.2 Catagonus wagneri | reverse complement strand
CTACTAAATAACCAATGGATCACTGAAGAAATCAAAGAGGAAATTAAAAAATACCTAGAAGTAAATGACAACAGATACGACACTCCAAAACCTCTGGGATGCAGCACAAGCAGTTCTAAGAGGATAGTATATAGCAATACAAGCCTACCTCAGGAAACAAGAAAAAGCTCACATAAAAAAACCTAACTTTACATCTAAAGCAGCTAAAGAGGGAAGAAGCCAGGTCATGGAAACAACCTAAATGCCCATCGACAGAGGAGTGGATAGGGAAGACATGGTACATACACACAATGGAATATTACTCAGCCATTAAAAGGAACGAAATAACGTTTTACAGCAACATGGATGGACCTAGAAATTATCATGCAAAATGAAACCAGTCAGACCATTAGACAGCAACATCCAATGCTACCACTTACATGTGGAAACTAAAGAGACACAATGAACTTCTCTGAAGAACAGACGATGACTCACAGATTTTGGAAAACCTTGGTTTTTCAAATAAGACAATCTAGGGGGTGGGGGGATGCACTGTGGGTTTGGGACACAAAACCTATCACATTGACTTGTGATGATCTTTGTACACCTATAATTGAAATAAAATTCATTGTTATAAAAATATAAAGTATAAACCATAAAAAATTAAAATAAATTTAAAAAAGAAAAAAAATTATTTCAATGAGAATCTCTTCACAATTTTTTTTAATTTAACTTTTGTCCTACATTTTTTACAATGAGCATGTGTTAACAGGGAGAAATAAAAAATAAAGTGTTATGGGGACATTTTAAAGATAGAAAGATCATTTTTCAAACAGCAAAATTTATTTATAGAAAATATAAGTGGTAGAGTTCCCACTGTGGCACAGTGAATTAAGAATAAGACTGCAGTAGCTCTGGTCGCTGCAGAGGTGCAGGTTTGATCCCTGGCCTGGTGTAATGAGGTAAAGGATCCAGCACTGCAGCAGCTGCAGTGTACGTCACAGCTGCAGCTCAGATTCAATTCCTGCCCAGGAACTTCCACATGCCATGGCACACCAAAAAAGAAAAAAAGAAAAAGAAAATGAAAAAAAATATATATCTATATATATGGTCAATCACATGGTTTTATGTGAGAGGTGCTAAAAGGTCTCAGAGAAAACTTCCTGCAAACAGACTTTGGGCAGGTCCATAGCCTCAGCCCATTAGAGGGTACTCACCACAAAGTCAACCTGTGATTCACCAAAGTGTGAAAGAAACATTCAGCAATTAGTTGCCACTGGTCACTGAGTACCAGTGAGCAGGCAGCACACAGCCAAAGTATCTAGGATAGTTGACAGGGGCCACCAGGACAGCTAACTATCAAAGCAGAGCAGGTAGGGCATTCTCAGGATGGACCTAGTAGGGCGTTCACTCTAAGGAGGGGGTGTCATTGGCAGCTGTGCACCTCTGCAGGTCCCTGGAGGCCAGGGAAGCTTGTCCCTGTTTCGGAAAAGCTGCCTACAGTTATCTGGATTCAGGGAAACTTGACTCTCTACCTTTCTGGGCCTTGGTTTTCCATTTATAAAGCAACAGGGATAATAACAATAACAATAATAGCAATACATATAGCTCACAAGGTTGTTACAGTGTTGGTCACCTGACCCTTTTCCCCAGAGTTGGACCTATCTAACAAAAAATAGCACTCCTGTGCCCATTCCAAGGCCACTACAGATAGTGACACAGATCTTTAGTGGGCCAGCCCAGCTTGCTCCCTGAAATCCAGCCAAGTCAATTTCCTTGACATAAGCGTTCAATCCAACCTTTTCTATTTCCTCCAACAGAGGGATCTGGCTAACTCAGTCATGTTAATTTCCAAGACTAAAGGAGGTAAGGATTATTTTCATATTTTTTTCTCTTCTTGGAAACCCTGCATTTGCAGCATGACCCACGCAAATGCACATACACGCAACAGCAACTCTGTTGGGACACTGAGGAAAGATAGAATGCTTGTGATTTTCTGTGAAAGCGCAGCACTTTGTAGCCCTGAAAAAAAAAAAAAAAAAAAAACAGTTGCTGGGTTAAAGAAACTTAACCTGCCAAAGAGATCTGTTAAGAAAGCATGTCCCCAAAATTTAAAAAGATAAATGGCATTTTGCCCAGAGCATTCTCAAACAGAGCCAAATAATTGAGTCTACCCACCAAAGAGAGAGATGGAGACAGTGTAAAAAGGAAGTACAAAATCCTTTAGAAAGTGACCACACAAGATCTCCAGTTTTGCCAGCCATTTGATTTACCAGGCAGTCAGCCAGTAACGCGCTGGTAATTTAGTGGCATTAAGATGAGCTTTAGTCAGGGAGGAAAGAAGAGGGAAAGGGAAAGATTCTCACGTTGCTAAAATCAAATGATTGTGGAGCGTCCTCAGAGCAGTGAAATTCTACAATGACTCCGTGCAGGTATAAAAAAATCTTGCCTTCTTTTCCTGGTCACCACACATTACAATGTGTTATGAAAGGATCATTTAGAAAGCCCAAGGGCCAAGGAAAGATCTCCCTCCCTCAGTAAGGTATTCTGCATGACAGATTTCTTAAAAGGTCTTTAAACATCTAGACCTTGATTTGACAAATAAACATTTCAGAGCTTAGCTCAGACAACAAAAGAAAGAATGTTGTCTTCCTCTAGGGAGCTTAAAATTACTGAACATCCAGCACTGCAAGGAACAGACTGCTTGGGGGAGGGACAATCGTGGTTTCTTGCCAAAAATATAGCTATTGTTGTTATTTATCTGAACACAATATTTTGTCATTTTAATTTTCACCAACATCAGCTGGCTATTTTGTAAAGATGGGCATGGTTTTCAGCAGCGCATGGATGGCATACCACTGCTTTCATGGAAAAAGTGGATGAAAATTAAGAAATCAAAACTTCACTTGGAAAGAAAATGGAAAATAATACTTGTTTTTTTTGCCTTTTTTTTTTTTTTTTTTTTTTTTTGCTTTTTAGGGCCGCACCCACAGTATATGAAGGTTCCCTGGCTAGGGTTCAAATCAGAGCTACAGCTGTCAGCCTAGGCCAGAGCCACAGCAATGAGGGATCTGAGCCACACACCACAGGTCACAGCAACACCAGATCCTTAACCCACTGAGCAAGGCCAGGGATCAAACCCACAACCTATAGTTCCTAGTCGGATTCGTTTCCAATTCGCCAGGACGGGAACCACACTTTTTTTTTTTTTTCAACTGAAAGCATGAAACAATGCTCCTAGTATTTCACTGTCACACAGTTCTCAGATCCTTGAGCTTTGTGGCATTTGAAAGCAACAACGGCATTAAGAAATTACTCTTGTTGACTTACTGCACCATGAAAACCGTCTCAACTTCATTAAGGCCTAAGAAAAAAGGCAGCATCTCTACACTCCTGTTAAAAATAAACTCACAACAAGTGAAATGACAGTAAAAAGATAAAAAAAGTAATGATGTACTGAGACATACTACAACATGGATACAGCTTGAAAATATCATGCTGAATAAGAAAATTCAGACACAAAGGACCACATATTGTGTGATTACTTGATATGAAATGCACAGAAGAAGTAAATCCACCTCATAAAGGCAAAAGTTAGGGACTTCTAGGAAAGCAGGGAGGTGTCGGGGAATGGTCAGTTCTTAATAGGCATAGAGTTTCTTTTAGGGTGATGAAGACTTTTTCAATTGGTTGTATTTATGGTTGCACAAATCTAAAAATATACTAAAAACCACTCAATTGTGACCCTCAAATGACTGAATTATATAATCTGTGAATTACAGCTCATTAAATTTTTTTTAAAGAAAAAGTTAAATGAGATACACATTCGCAGAGTTATAATCATCCACAAAACGAAATCATCGCAGTCACACACACTCACAATCCCCCGTCCTCTCTTTATACTCAGTTGTAGGATCTTTCGTCCTCTGTCATCTAGAGCTGGTGCTCTGCAAACTGAAGGTGCATGAGAATCACTGCAGAACCTTGTTAAGAAGCAGATTATGATTCCTCAGGTCTGCGGTGGAGCTTGAGATTCTGCATTTCCAGCTCCCAGGGGTGGCAACGTTAAAAGGTTGTGTTCTTCTCATATCACAGATGCCAGATCATATTTATGGACTCATGGACTCACAACATCCTAAAGCACTAAGCACTGGCAAGAGCTGCTGCCCCAAGCCTGGCCACAAGTCACACTCAGGAGTATCCCAGGAAGGACTTTCCTCCCTGCCCCTCTCATGCACAGTGCTACACAGACAGAAATAGAAGCAACACCATCATTCAACACATAGACTTCTTTACAGATGGGTCACAGGCTTGCCTTCTAGGCCAGATCTGCTGCTGTAAGACCTTCCATCAGACAACCTCACCTCTAAGGGGACTTCCTCATATGTACCACTGGACCCAGTACCACTGGCTCCTGACTTCCCAGAGTTGTTTCCAGGGTGAATTAAGAAAAGGCTTGCAAGGAGTTCCTGTTGTCGCTCAGTGGGTTAAAGAACCATTGTTGTCTCTGTGAGGATGCGGGTTTGATCTCTGGCCTTGCTCAGTGGGTTAAGGATCTGGTGTTGCCACAAGCTACGGTGTAGGTCACAGATGCAGCTCGGATCTGGCATTATTGTGGCTGTGGCGTAGGCCAGTAGCTGCAGTTCGGATTCGACCCCTAGTCTGGGAACTTCCATATGCTGCAGGCGCAGATGGAAAAAGGAAAGAAAAAAAATGCTTGTAAAAAGAGCTTAAAGAACTATAAAGTATTAGATTATTGTACAACGTGAAAAAGAGTTAAGCAAGTTCTCATTCCAATTATCCTGGTGGACCCAAAAGACCAGAGAAGTTGTTTACATTCTGGGGGTGAGCAATTCCTGGTGCCTCCTCCTGTGACCACTGAAGAGAGAGGCCAAGCAAGGCAATGCCCCCCTTACATATCTTCTAAGGGTTTATATCAAGAGCAAGGCCAATTGCAAGAGAAGGAAGGCTTCAGGGATCAAAGTTAGCCGGACATGTTCTGAGAAGTAGTAGAAACTTTAGTCTACATCTTTGGGATCCACCAGCTCCTGTGAGAACGTCAGTGGGAGATCAGGAACTTAATGCTGGGGAGCTTCAGTTACCAGTCATGCAGTCTCAGGTCTGACAGCCCAAACTCAACACATGCGCATCTCAAACGTACCACTGCAGTGCCATGAGAATTCAAGTTCTCTGATTATGCTGTAGCCAGAAGGAACTGAAGCCAATAAAGTTCTAAATGAACTTTCCTTTCTATTAAATTGTAGTGCCCTGAGGATAAGAGAAAATTTATTTCACTGTAGAATATATTTCAGTTTTCATGAGCAGTTTCAACCAAAGCAAAAATGAAAAAAGGAATCAAAATGTATGAAAGAAACCACTAAATTTCTATTGTGAACCTATTTTTACCCTATAAAAATTAATCCTGGGAGTTGCTTTCATAATCACGAAAACACTCAACAAATATAGAATTGTGAGGTATTTCTCTTAAAATCAGCTTCAAAATCAAGTTTAGAAGACTTGTAAAAAGTGAGCCATCCACTTATTACGAGACATTCTTAAAAGTCAGATGGAGTTACTTAACCGTGTATTTCCTTATAGGAAAATAGCAAAACAATTGTTAAATTTTATGAAATAAAAGCCTAATAAAGTATATCTTCCTATTTGCAAGGTTATATTTATAATATAATATCTATACCACAAATACCGAAAACTAAAGAAGTTATTCACATCTTTCACAAAATGAAATCTGTCATAACGAATAAGTATAGTCCTAGAGAAAAGGAAAAAAAGGTAAAGTCCCAATTCAAAGAAAGATCCTTCGCTGAAAAGAAATGAGAACCTTATTTAACACCCTGGCATTATCAACAATGTTTCCTCATCTAAACAGTAATGTTTGAATTGTATTACCTTTAATGGAAGGAGCCCACAACCTAAAGAGAAAGATAAGTAAATATGAATTATTCATTTTAAAAAGTGTTCCTGTAACATAAGAAAAGACCTCATTTTAAGGGGCACTGACCTATTTTTATTATTTTACTGTGAGTCAGCAAACTAGCTTATAAGTGAAGACAACGTAAGCTTTTATTAAAAGCAAAACAAAACAAAAAAACTTTGGAAAAGTCACTAGAATTCCTAGAATAGCTTTGCTTTAAAAAACTATGAAATTTGTGCTTTCTCTTCCAAGGTGGGGGGGAGGGGTGGTGGTTCTAGACACCATTTGGACATCACAATGCTTACACCCTGTTTCTAAAAATACGTTTTGGAGTTCCTGTTGTGGTGCAGCAGAAACGAATCCAACTAGGAACCATGAGGTTGAGGGTTCGATCCCTGGCCTAGCTCGGTGGGTTAAGGATCCAGTGTTGCTGTGAGCTTGTGGTGTAGGTCGCAGACACAGCTCAGATCCCATGTTGCTGTGGCTGTGGTGTAGGCCAGCAGCTACAGCTCCGATACAGCCCCTAGCCTGGGAACTTCCATATGCCATTAGTGTGGCCCTAAAAAGCAAAAAAAATAAAAAATATATATGTTTTAATAGTTCAAGGGTCTCCCCAAAATTCTCAGTTGCCACTGCAGAGCGCACTCACCCCATTAAAGTTGCTGTAGTCATTTCAAGGATATCTAACATGGAAAGCAATTCAACAAACATCTGCTTTTCTGGGTCTCTCACCCTAAATCATAAACTCCCTGAGAACAGCAACAGGGCTTTTCACTCCCATCTCAGTCTCCTAACGCCCTAGCCTGGCCTGTCAGCCAGAATAGACTGCAAACAGAATCAGAGCCCTCTGCTCACACACAGCACTGATTAGAAAGCTCATCTGTTATCACTTCCATAGATCAAGTAATCAATGAAAAGGATGAAAAGAAACTACCATTTGCTGTATGCCAGACCCCTGAGTATATTTTGGTATTTAATCCTTTAGATACCCCAAATTACTGTTTGTTCGGTGCTGAATAACATTGATTACGAACACCTGATGGACTAAAGCTCCCTGAGGACAAGATCACGCCTTCAACAGCTCTGCATCTCCCACAGCCCCAACAGCATCATGCAGAAGTCAGCAGACCCTGGGATCAGTTCACCATTACGGATAAGGACCGCGAAAGAACAGGCTGGCTTTATGTGTCAATGGGTCACCTGGATCTCCATCCACCAAAACACGGCTGGTTTATTTTTTTTTTAAGTTATTTTTGAAATTATTATGAATGGCAAGCAATGCAGCCAAATTCTTGCATAGAATTTGAAGTGTCTTACAGTCACTAGGACTAAACAGGATTGCTTCAATTATATTTCCACCATTATGTTACTGAAAATAACTCTTGTTTTGCTCCACCTAATTTCAACCTCAAATCCAGCTGACAACTCTTTGACTTTGAGCCTTGCACAATTTTATTTTCTGTCTCAAAATGTCTATGTAAGGAGTTCCCGTAGTGGCACAGCAGTTAATGAATCCGACTAGGAACCATGAGGTTGTGGGTTCTATCCCTGGCCTTGCTCAGTGGGTTAGCGATCTGGCGTTGCCGTTAGCTGTAGTGCAGGTCGCAGACACGGCTCGGATCTGATGTTGCTGTGGCTATCACGTAGGCTGGCAGCTGTAGCTCTGATTCAGCCCCTAGCCTGGGATCCTCCATATGCCGTGAGTGTGGCCTTAAAATGCAAAAAAAAAAAAAAAAAAAAAAAAATTGTTTATGTAAGAAGAGACAGTGAAGAATCACAAAAACATAAGCAACTCTCAAACGTCAGGGCTCTGTTTCTAACAATGCTTTCCTAGGGAATATCAAAGCAGCTGAAAATATCACTGTGCTTCATCCATCATCAAACTGTCACCTCACCGGATGAATTATAAGTCAAAATAAAAATACTTGTTACTTCCAACCTGCGTGTATGAGAACTGGGGAAGAAAGAACCAACAGTGTTTACCGATGTTGCTTTTAACAGGTTTCTCTACTAAGGTCTGACCACAGGAAAGGCTGCTTCAGAATTCAAAAAAGATTTTATTTCTGAACATCAAATTTCCTCAATCTTTACATACAAGTGCAAGTCAACCCCCAAACATATGAAGTCTGTTTTAATTTCAACAGATGAGATAGAAGAAAAGAAAAATCTTGAATTTCCTCATGGTAAAAAGCATTTTACATCATCAGTATGTTCAGCACTGAGCAGAGTTATTTGGGATAGAAAAGTATTCGATAAATAATGAAATGAGATTAGGTCTATTTAATCCATGAATCTGAATGATTGGTTTGTGATGGCATCACATTTCACACAATTATTTTCGTAACTTCAATAGGGGCTAAAGCTACACAACAGATAAGATCTTGGTGCCTGCTGCAAGTTTAAGCTATTCAAATTTTGAAGAAGCAAGTCAAAAATGCAATTGCACAAAAAGTCTACAAACAATAAATGCTGGCGATGGTGTGGAGAAAAGGGAACTCTCCTGGTGGGGATGTAAATTGGTACAACCAATGCAGAAGAGTACAGAGGTTCCTTAAAAAACTAAATATAGTACTGTCATATGATCCAGCAATCCCGCTCCTGGGCATATATCTGGAGAAAACCATAATTCAAAAACATACATGCACCCCTATGTTCACTGCAGCACTATTTATAATTGCCAAGACATGGAAGCAAACTAAATGTCCAGAGGAATGGGTAAAGAAGATTTGGTACATATATACAATGGACAATTACTCAGCCATAAAAAGAATGCA
The DNA here is from genome assembly GCA_004024745.2 of Catagonus wagneri. NCBI lineage: Eukaryota > Metazoa > Chordata > Mammalia > Artiodactyla > Tayassuidae > Catagonus > Catagonus wagneri. Next base: position 20,669,104 of record PVHT020000022.1, on the reverse strand, counting down.
ATAATGCCATTTACAGCAACATGGATGGACCTAGATATTTCATACTAAGTGAAGTCAGTCAAAGACAAAGACCACATGATATTACTTAAACGTGGAATTTAAAAATGATACAAATGAACTTATTTACAAAACAGAAACAGACTCACAGACCTTGAAAACAAACATATGGTTACCAAAGGGGAAGGGAGGGAGGAATGGACTGGGGTTTGGGGGAATAGAAAAGACACACTTTTGCATATGGAATGAATGATCTCCAGTGACCTGCTGTATAGTACAGAAAAATCCACTCAATGTTCTCTGATAACCTATACGGGAATGGACATGTGTGTTGGACGTGTGTGTATGTATGACTGAATTACTTTGCTGTACAGCAGAAATTAACACAACATTGTAAATCAACTACATCTCAATAAAATTAAACTTTAAAAAACACAGTTGCACATCCCATAATATGATGTGGGCAAAAACAGGCTATGAATAGCAAATCTGTACAAAATACTTTGGAAAAAGTCTTCTATGATTTCTTCCATTGAACAGTTCAGTGAAATGTGTTGTTATTTTTAAAGAGCCAAAGCAGTCCTTTCCCTGGCACAAACTCTCTTCCTCTAGATCTATAAGAAGAGGAAAAAGAAAGGGCAGCCATTGGCGAATGTGCTGCTCTGAAGCTCTGTGTGTTTGTGGGGGGGGCTTCCATCTTTCACGTGAACTCATGGGAAATCACAGTGAGGCCCCGTTTTCAGCTGCTGATGCTCTATCTCTAAATTGCTATTCCAGGGCCTGAGAAGAAGCTGCCCGGACAAGAAGTGAAGCTAATCAAGATATATCTTGAATTCCGTAAGTTTACCCAAACGTTGTGGTAGCGTTTAGCATCGTGGGGCAGAGAACACAACACTAAATTCCTTTTACACACCTAGCGGAGAAAAAGGAAAATGTCAAGCAAAAAATGTTAGGGAGTTCAGCCTTAGGGAAAATATCCAGCTTTTCACTTCACTAGAGAACATCAATTAAATCTGACATAAACTTCTTAAACTGATTTTAGCTTTTTATGTCCTACATCAAAAACCTCTAGGATGGCACACAAGAAGAAACCCAACTGGGATAGCCATGGGCCATTAGAGAAAGCAGGCACATCATCAGCTCACATCATCAAAAGGGAAAGCAGATGCTATTCAAACAGCACACCCAGCTAATGGTTCTCAATTCAGGCTCCATGATGATACCACCTGAGTTTTTCTGGTCTGGGGGGCACTGGGGTCCGAGCATTTTTTTTAAAGCTCACCCCAGTGATGTTAACCCAGCAGTGAGGGTTGGAAACTGGAAGAAAGAATAAGCCATCAGTGAAAGTGATCAGGTGGTGCAGTGGCGAAATCTTAGAGCGGATAAAATAATTTGATGACTTACTGCCTGGGCCTGTTACGGGCGCGGGTGCGCATACCCAGACAGGAAACCACGTCCTCTGCCCTTCCAACACAGGAATTTTAAAGTCCTTCAGGACTCACCTAGTCTGGATGGCTACAAAACTAGGAGGTTCCTTAGCTAGGAATGTCGAAGACGATTACAAATGTGACATCATGAATTTTTTTCTATGAAGTTTACTATATATATTTCACTTGAGCATGAACATTTATTTATCTATATATACACACACTGAACATACATACACACACACACACTTAAATAATACAAGGTTTGACTGCAATGCTGGCCCCAGCCCTCCGCAGGAGATGCCGCCTGGCTCTTTCCTAGTTCTCAGATGTGAGAGCTGTGCACTGACTGTATTGGGCTGAGCCCCTCCAGGGCAAAATCACTTCATTCCTCTTTACAGCTCAGCCTCCTACCTCCTCCCGTCCCCACCACTGAGTACATGAGTGCTCAACACTTGTTTGTTCCATGAATTTGCCTTGAGCACAAATGAGCTCCCCAGTGATCTTGATATAGGACGAATTCTTTCCCACAAGCCGGTAGAAGAGCTAACAACAGCAAACAGGACCATGCATCAGTAGTGAGGGGATGCTTAGCATCTGGGGCAGAAACAAAAGTACTTGCATGGTAGCACTGACACCTCTGTCCCTCCCTGAACTAAGCCAAGCCCTACCTGCAGGCTTCCGGCCAACTTCTAAGGACAACGGACCCAGAGGAGTCAGGGACCCCTTCCTCAGAAGACCCCAGGAAGCAGGCCCAAGAGAGTTTAGCACATCTGCTCTCACTCAGCACTGCTCTCAGGGACCACGGCAGCAAAGCGCTGAGGCCTCCTACCACAGTGACCTCCCCATGACCCCCATGACTGACCCAGCTTGTGACCATTAATCCAGTTCTTCCAGGCTCTCTGCACCCTTTCCTCACAGCCACAGTACGACAGGCACTCCATGCACCCCTCACACACTCTGCGTCACAAGGACAAACTAAGCAGTTCGGCTCAGGACAGAGAGCTAAGAAGTGATTACAGCTGAGCCTCAATCCCAACACCTCTCTCTCCAAATCCTCCCTGCAGAAGCTATTAACAGCAATAGGAACAGGAACAATAATGCAATTTTTAAAAAGCTCACATGCTATATGCAAAAACGATATGCAAAGTGTTGAGCGTTAACATGGATCAGCTCTAAGGACATCGTGCATACTGCTAATCCCCACTCGACAGGAACAGGATGGGAGAAGTGAACTGTCTATATGAGTCTAAGGAGCAGAGTGGGAGAGGAGCCCAGGCACTAGGACTCCGCAGCCCCCTCTCGATAATCTCTGCACTGCCTCCAAGAAAAGTGGGTGAGCCAGAAGGACTACAGCCACCAGTGAAGGGGGTAAATGCCCCCCCCCTTGAGAGCCAGCCTACTCACCTGTAAAATGACAGTGTCGGAGCTGAGAAGCTCTAAGACCCCTTCCAGCCAATAGTTCTGTACACAGCATCAGCCCTAGCACCACTCACAGGACCAGGAGAGCCAGGCTCTACTGCACCCCAAAGCCAAACCAAATCAGAGAGATTCACTCTGGATTTTTTTTAATGGTGATAAAACAGGCACAACAGAAGTTCCCGTCATGGCTCAGTGGAAACGAATCTGACCCGTATCCATGAGGTCACAGGTTCAATCCCTGGCTTTGCTCAGTGGGTTAAGTGGCTGTGGCGTAGGCCAGCAGCTACAGTTCCAATTCGATCCCTAGCCTGGGAACCTCCATATGCTACGGGCGTGGCACTAAAAAAAAGACAAAAAAAATATGCACAACGTAAAATTTACCACACTAACCATTTGTAAGTGAATGGTTCAGTGCCATTAAGTACATTCCCACCACTGTGCAAACATCGCCACCATCCATCTCTGGAACTTTCAACTTCCCCAAAAGAAACTCTTCCCCGCTGAACACTAACTCTTCACTCTCACCCACCCTCCAGCCCGTGGTAACCACCATTCTACTTTCTGTCTCAACGACTGACTACTCTAGGTGTAAGTGGGATCAGATGGTATTTGTCTTTTTGTGACTGGCTTCTGTCACTCAGCGTACTGTCCCTCGAGGCTCATCGTGTAGCATGTGACAGCAACTCCTTTCTTTTTAAGGCTGAAAACTATCCCACTCTACAGATATACCACTTTTGTTAATCCATTCATTTGACAATGAACGCTTAGGCTGCTTCCACCTTTTGGCTCTTGTGACCAATGTTCCAAGGAACATGGGTATGCAAGTAACTCTGGGGTGTTTTGAAGCAAGATAGATTCAATTAATGTTCAAAAAAAATTAATACATCAGGAGATCTCTCATAAAAAAAAAAAAAAATCTTCCTGAACTGAGCCAAGCTCTCTAAGCGCAAGCCCTGGCACCTGTAGCATGTCTTGGAATCAGAGGCAGACACAGCACTGCTCCATCCGAGGTTCCAGCCCCTCACTGCTAAAATGGCTCTTTGCCTATGACTGAGGAATAGGAATTTCTGTCATGGCTCAGTGGTAATGAACCCAACTAGTGTCCACGAGGATGCAGGTTCAATCCCTGCCACACTCGGTGGGTCAAGGATCCAGCGTTGCTGTGAACCATGCTACAGGTCACAGATGCAGCTCAGATCTGGAGTCTCTGTGACTGTGGTGTAGGCCAGCAGCTGCAGCTCCAATCTGAACCCTAGTCTGGGAACTTGCATATGCTGCAGGTGCAGCCCTAAAAAGACAAAAAAAAAATTTAAAAAATGGTATGACTGAGGAATTAAATAAACACACTCTACCTAATGGAAAATAATCTCCCCATAAGTACTACAATAAGGAGGATTTGAATGCACTCTGAATGGGATTTAAGGTAGAGTTTTCTTGAAAACAGATCAATTTCTAGAATTACTGTAGTTAACACCCTGAAGTTAGTACAAACATGAAAAACAAAAGAAATGATTCAGAAATAGAAGTCCTTTGTTATTCTTACAAGAAATTTTTCCGTTCTGGTACAGGTGTTCCCTAACCATCCCCAAGCCATCATTTAAGTAAAAAAAAAAGGTAAGAATAAAGAGGAAGATATGACAATCAACTGTCATGCTACCACTGCTGATAATCCTTCTTTCTCAAATTAACAATATTTGTTATTTTTACACTGCTAGGTCCCAGTTGGACCAGGCCATGCCTACAAGAGGGATCAATTCCATTTCGACAGCCCTAAGAGCTGCCAGTCTCCTGGAAACAAGGTGAAAGAGATAAGTCGCTGGTGGCCACTACAGCAGAAGACACTACAACACTACCAAACACTTGCAAGGAGAGAAGCTAAAGTCACACCAAAAAAATGTTCTGGGTGAAATGTACCAAATCAGAGATAGTTCTGTATGCTTCACCATAACCTAGCCATAAAATTGACTTCAACTGCGACCTACCACAAACTAAGGAAAACAGAAAGAGTTCATATTACAGCAAGGAAACTGACACCTCCAACTGGGTCTTTGAGGGAAATCAGCTAAAGTAAAGAAACATCCCTGCACGTGACATTGCATCTTGGGGGAGACAAGTGGTCTGAAGTACAGCCTACCCTCCAAATTCAAGGATACCTACGAATCTGGAGGGCCAACTGGACTAAGTCCTTTTACGTAAGGGACTTGAGCATCCACACTTCCTGGGATCCTCGGTGGGTTCTGGAAATTATGCCCTGTGGATACCACGGGATGACTGTCGTGTGTAAGATGCCAAGCCTTGGGGCAAGAGGGAGGCAGTGCAGACCCCGCTTGCTAGATAATAATACCTCTGAGAACAAACTCAAAGGTTACTGCAAGCAATTTTTTAAAAACCAGGAGCCCAGCAACCTCCTTTTCAGTCATGGTCCCATGAATTAAGATCATTTCTGTCTCTAGCTGTCCTGATCCCAACGAAGGATACTGGGACTCCAAGAGAATTCTCCCCAAAGTCCAGAGGAGAATTTAAGGTTATCTGATCATCATTCTTCAGTCCTTGTCTCCTACCATTCAACAGACAGAGTTATCCATTTTTTAGAGCTTTATATAAAGAACACTAATTTGGTGCTGAAAGGTAAGAAAGTCTGGGAGGGAAGGGTTAGGTTTCACCAAGTCAAGCCAGAAGGCTTCTGTAATGCCCTTAAAATGGTGAGGTCTCAGGCTCCCTTATATGAAATGACCTATAAAATCCCCAGCTTAGAAATACAATTCTTGACTCCCAAGCTTGACCAGTTCTCTTTTGTAACTACCAGAATTAGAATTCCTTACAACTGTTTGACAGAATCAAACCCACCAGGGACAGATGAAGATTTCCCACAATGAGACCCCTCCCCCAAAAGACCGTATTCAAATTCTGAAGGGAGGATTCAACAGTCACTGAATAAACTCAAATGAACCCAAAAAACTACTTCTGGCTCTACCTTAAGAATGCCAGGGAGTCTAAAAATTGCCAATGTCATTTAACCACTCACTGGCTTCCTCCCCATCTCTAAATTTTTTTTTTAATTTTCTTACTGCCATGGTTTATTTACACATACGACTTCACCTTTTCTGAAGCTTATGCGGGTAAAAGATTTTATTTCTGGTACAACTAAAAAAAAAAAAAAAGATACCTTACAAGAGATAAAAGGAAATATCCACATGGCCATTAGACAAAATAACCACACTCCTTTCCATTAACCTAGAGAGCCAAACACACATGCACAGTTAAAACGAGCATTTCATCCTTTAAAGAAAAACAGTCAAAGAGGGAAACTTGAGACATTTATTACACTGGACCATTTCATGGAAAACAGCAAGCTGCTTCTAAGTCTAAAAATATCCTTTGAACATTAAGCCCTGTGTTTATTGTTTCCATCTTTCACCCATTTTGCTGTGTCCTTTGGTAATACCTCGGTTCAGAGTAAAGAGCACGCTCTCACTTAGGATGACATGAGGGTCACCAACAAAACAAATAAACAAATAAGGCCCACCCAAAAGGATCTGACTGGGATGAAGATGCCTGCCGAGTGGTGTGATAAAGTGAAAGAAATGACAACACACAGAAGGCATCCAAGGAAAAGCTGGAGTGGTACCTGTTTACAATACTCAACAACGCCAGGGACACTCTGATGGGGGGGGATCACAGAGCTAATGAAAAAGAAAAAATAAAGAAAAAAATTGTAGAAATCTATTACCTATTGCAGCTCCAACAATGTATTACAATCTCCATATCCTAAATCCTAAACCCTAAATTTACATGACATTTTTCAGCTACATTGACAATTTACGTCATTTTCCCCTCTGCTCTACCTTCCAGGGTTCCTTTGCCTAGGACAGTGGATAAAGACTATTTTTAAAAATCCCAAATGGGTCTACACATTGTGGGTTATTTTAAAACCATTCTTTAAAGTCCCTTCCCCACAAAATTCAAAATAGTGGTACATACCCATTGAAAGAGTGTTGAATATCAAATGCTGCTTGTAGTTTTGAAATCAGCCTACCCCTCGTCACTACAGAACAGATACCATGCAGTACGACAGAAATAGCAATCTATAGATATATCATTAGGAAAATTATGCAGCTAGATTATCCCTGTCAACAGAGTGTGTAGGGCCGCTACATAATTAATGCTTTATTAAACAGTTCTCTGAGGATCTGAGAAAAGATCAGAATCTGAACCAGCTGTGCTGTTTAATATTATCTCTGAGGGAGGTGTGTGTGGGGGTGGCTTATTTGAAATTCTCCCTTCAACATTATACTCCTATCTTTGACGCTGGTAGGGCTCCCCCCCTCCCCCAATCCTTTGTCTTATTCTGTCCTTTAAGGCTACAGAACATAGCACGTTTAATTAAAAACAGGAAAGTTTTAGAACATTTTTGCTTAAAAGGCTGTTTCCACTAAACATTGATCCAGTTCATCCAGGAAGGCTGTGTGCTGTAGAATAAACTCCAGGATTCATGCAATTTTAATGAAAATGCTTCTGAACCCCATTACCTTCTTTGTGTTTCACCATTTGTTCAGTACTCTGAATATTTCAAACATCCCAAATACGGTGGCTAGGAAGGACAAAAGTGGGAACAGCATTTAGAGGAGCCAAAAACAGGTGTTACAAGAATTTGAAAAACTGCACAATACCAAAATACCTTAATTTTTATTTCATAAGCTGGAAAATCATTCAGAGTGAAAAATTACACAACCTTAGATATTTATTCACATTTCCTGGAGAGCTTTCTTATTATGAAAAACACAAACAATGAGCATATACCTCTTGACAGAAATAACATCCTAAAAAAACTAAGAAAAAGAAAACTTTCAAAAGACCCCCTTTAGAGAGAATTGCTCACACTATGAACCTTGTTCCAGCCACATGTGCAGATACAGGCCCTGCCCACAATTTTACATGTAAGTTCATGCTACATGCATCTTGCTAAAATCTGCCCCCTCCCCCCCACCACCAGCCCCAAGTATAACAAGGAAAGATGTCCAGGTGAATAGATATAGTTACATCATTTTAAAAGGCAAGGTCACATAAAACTCCACTGAATGACCATACTAATATTTCACTACCATTAACACGGTTATAAACTTTGAACATATGCCTTTACCCACATTTCCCATTCTCCTATCTGTGATAAATTCCAAGAAGTGCCTTAATCAAAGGGAACTTACATATTGACCCCTTTCCTAACTGGCTCGCAGAAAAGAGGAACCTGCAAGACTTGAGAGTAACCCTTGCCTCCACACCCTTGCCAAAGCTGGGTTTGTCCATTTAATTTTTTAGTTGTATGCCGCATATCTTAATGCCATTAGTCCTTTCAACCATATTTAGGATGCTTTTGATACTCAGAAGCATTTCATTTTTATGATTTTAAGCAAAATCACCCATCTTTATACTATAGCCTCTGTATCTTATCAATCATGTTCAGAAAGTTTTTCTCCAGCTCAAGAAAATCCATTTTTTCATTTACTATTTTATATTCTTTCACCTTTGTAGATTCTAACCATCTAAAATCTATTTCAGCATAAGTTGTGATAAAGGGATCCAATTTTCCAAATGCATAACTATCCAAACATCATTTACTGAATCACCTATCCTTTTCTCTACTGATCTGACATGCTGCCTTTATCACCAAATTATCACAGGATACCTGTACCATTTATTTGTGGACCTTCTATTCCGCTCCACGACTGAATAAATAAAATGTATTCCGCTCCACGACTGAATAAATAAAATGTTAACTGATTTACAGTCTATTCCAGCCTCCAAAGGATGGATTGTCAGTATCTAATTCTGTCTCCACCATTAATAGCTGTGTTACTTTGTTTGATGTTTTGTTTTGTTTTATTTTTATTAAGGTACAGTTGATGTACAATATTATATAAATTTCCGGTGTACAGCACAGTGGTTCACAATTTTTAAATTATATTTCAGGTATAGTTATTATAAAATATTGGCTATATTCCCTATTTCGAACTATATACCCTTGTAATTATTGTCTACGTAGGAGTTTGTACTTCTTAATCCCCCACCCCTACCTTGCCCTTCCCTCCTTCCCTCTCCCCTTTGGTAACTGCTAGTTTGTTCTCTATATTTGTGAGTCTGCTTCTTTCTTGATATATTCATTGGTTTGTTTTGGTTTTTAGAATCTACATATAAGTGACAGCAATACAATATTTGTCTTTCTCTGTCTGACTTACTTCACTTAATAGCTGTGTTACTTTGGGTAGGACACTTAACCCCTCTGTGCCCTAGTTTCCTCATCGGTAAAATGGGTATAATAGTGCCTACCCTATAGGTTTTTTTAATGGGGTCAAGCTAAATGGTAAGTACTATATATTTATATGTTACTTATCCTCATCATCATCCCCAAAAGTAAGCAAACAGACACTTGATCCTTGCCTTCAGGAATTCAGAGACTGATGAAGAAGATAAACTTTTAATCAAATACCACAAAATGCACAATGACAAACCACAATAAACAGATTAAAGGGGAACTTCATCCAATCTAGCAGGTCAGAGAAGGGGCTTCCAAGAATTAACATTTGAATTAAGGACTAAGGATGAGTAAGAGTGAAGTGTCCCCAGAGTGATGGGAGGGTGGTCACACAATCCAGCCACAAGAATTGGCCGCAGGGTCCCACATCTGCCTGTTCTGCTGGCAACTTCACAAAGAGCTGGTTTCTTCTCACCCTCAGCTTCTCAGTTTGAGTTCCCATCCTCAGAGAGATACCCCATGACCACTCCCTCCTAAAAAGCCAGAGATAGGGTCTTTGATAAGCTAATGCTGTAAATCATATTATACAATCTTACTTGTTCAACAGAAAGTATTCCAGCTGGAGAAATTCCAAGATCCTAGCTTCAGGAAAGCACAAGTACTATTTATCCTTGAGGCCATCCTTTCTGAATTAATATATTCAGGTATCTGTGAAACCCTCGTCTGCTCTTTATGTGCAAATAATGGTACCTGTCTCACATTTGGCACTGTCTCGGCTGCTAAAAGCTTCCCCTGCCATACCAGGCAAGCACTGTGAACCTTCCCACAGGCTGGAGAAAACGTGGTCTCCCTCTACCCCACCCCGCAGGGCAGGTAGTGAGTATTCCATCCACCTCTCTACGCTCAGAAGTTAGCACAGAACCTGGCAGGTAATCGATCCAAAGCCTACTATTTGTAAGACAAATGGATGCCCAGAGCAAAGGGTGAGCAGAAAACTGGCACTAAATCAGGGTGGAGAGGTGATGGTCAGATCAGGCAGGCCCTTGTAGCTCGTGATTTAGGATTTCAGTCTTTGCAACCAGAAGCTGTTGAAAGGTTGTAAGCACAGAAGTTTAAGTATGTATGTGGTTTTGAATCTCTCTGGCTAAAATGTGACCTGACTGGAGGCAGGAGGGCTGCTGGGTCACAGGTTGAACCGAGGTGGTGGGCAATGCGGGAAGGGAAGCAGTGGACTGTCTGAGGGACCCCCCAGAGCATTTCGAAAGTGGACATTATGGAGTTCCTGTTGTGGCACAGTGGGTTAAGAATCAGACCAAAGCAACTCAGATCACTGTGGAGGCAGGTGTTCGATCCAGGCCTGACTCAGTGGGTTAAAGGATCCACCACTGCCGTAGCTGTGGCTTAGATTCCATCCTTGGCCCAGGAATTTCCATATGCTGTGGGTGCAGCCATCAAAATGTTCATTAAAAAAGAATGACATTATGACAAGTGCCTATGTTTCACAGGGAGGGATCTGCCATCAGAAAATAAAATTCTATGTGTTTAGTGACTGCGGTACAAATTTGAGACTGTACAATGTAGAAATATGTCACTTTTAAGGAGTATATTAAGTAAAAAAATGTAAATTTGTATAAATTTAAAATAAACTTCCTTGACTATAAAAATCATTCAGAAGAAATGGCAGCAAAGTCATTAGCAGCATTCTTACTCATGAAGCCTCTATACTTCTTAGAGAAACAGGAAAAGCAACCATGCATCCGATAGAAACCCAAGCAGCACTGTTTAATTCTACCGCTCTTAAGCTAAACACCTAACAGAGCAAACCTACACTGACTGACAGTTCTCTAAAGGAAAAACTAAAGTCTATTCCCCGTAGCGGAGTCCCAATTCTAAGCAATTACACTCACCCAAGGACATGAATTATCAACCATGAAAAGACAACTCCAGAGTTCCCGTTGTGGTTCAGCGGTAACCCACCCAACTAGGTTCCATGACTTTGCAGGTTCAATCCCTGGCCTCTCTCAGTAGATTAAGGATCTGGCATTGTCATGAACCACGGTGTAGATTCCAGATGAGGCTCAGATCCCACACTGCTGTGCTGTGGTATAGGCCAGGAGCTGCAGCTCTGATTCAACCTCTAGCCTAGGAACTTCCATATGCCGCAGGTGCAGCCCTAAAAGAAGCAAAAAAAGAAAACAAGAAAAAAGAAAGAAAAGGCAACTCCCATGTATAAAATATACTGAATATACAAGCAATATTAGATCAAGACCACAACACTTAGTAGCTAAAGGTCTTTGCACTGCCACATCTGTAACTCAACAGCACCGTCTTTTATTACTATTAGGAAAATAAATAGTCAATAATATATCATAAAGCTTCTTTCCTATAACGTTAAAATAAAACTTCCTGAAAGTTTACTCCTCAATCCTCATACCACTCCTGAAAAACCGATGACTGCATACTTTTCAGTTCTTCCTCACGTGAGAAGGGATGAGTTTCTGGATCTGCGAATGGCTTTTTAGGCAGGGACAAGCCATCTACTGCCATTGCCTCTCACCGCATCTTGATAATGTCATACTCCTGCATTGATTCTCTCCCTTCTTATCCTTCACAGATGCCATGAACACATCTGGCACTGCTGCTAGTGGTTTGGGCACAAAGACCCTGCTGACTAGCAAGAAGAATGCACAAGAAGTTTGCGTTAGACTCTCATAGGACCATGATTTAAGTTTAGGCAAGGTCCGCAAACTCCATTTTCTCATATGTTAAGTAGCAACATGCCTTCTCCTTAGAGAGGTATTAGAATAGTAAAATAAGTACATACACACTATAAAATGTCCAGGTTGTCACTTCACAGTCATCAACAAAGAGGAACGGTTAATGTGAGCATCCTGGGATGCATGTTAGAAAAGCAGGTTATTAAAGAATCAAATCATGATGATCTAATTACCTGACATATTGCATAAAGAACTTTCATTTATGAAAGGGATTATTCAAAAGAATAATACACTTATTTCAAAATATACATGGTGCTTCCACTTAAAGAAACACATATCAAAGCCAAACTTCAAGAATTTTTGAGGGAAAACTTTTTTTTTTTTCCATACGGGAAATCTACAGCAATTTTTTTTTTTTTTTTTTTTAGCTTTTGTCTTTTTAGAACCGCACACCTGCGGCATATGGAGGTTCCCAGGCTAGGAGTTTAATCAGAGCTGTAGCCGCCGGCCTACACCACAGCCACAGCAACACCAGATCCGAGCCGCGTTTGCAACCTACAGCTTACGGCAACACTAGATCCTTAACCTACCGAGTGAGGCCAGGGATCAAACCAGCAACCTCATGGTTCCTAGTTGGATTCATTTCTGCTGTGCCATGACAGGAGCTCCAACATCAAATCTTTAAAAAAAAAAAAAATCTTTTAAAAGATAACTGAATGCAGAGGGTAGGGAGGAAGAAGAAAAGAGAAGCAAAAAGGATGATTTACTATTGGGAAACTGTAGATAATCAAACCCTACTTTAAGAATTCTCAACATTTTATGACTATTAGGCTCTAGAAAGTCATTCAGTACAGAAACATGTTAAAATTTTTCTTTTTTTTTTTTTTTGGATATCCCATCATGGCACAGTGGAAATGAATCTGACTAGGATCCATGAGGTTGCGGGTTCGATACCTGGCCTCGCTCAGTGGGTTAAGGATCTGGCATTGCCTTGAGCTATGGTGTATACCACAGATACAGCTCAGTTCCTGCATTGCTCTGGCTGTGGTGTAGGCCTGCAGGTGTAGCTCCGATTCGACCCCTAGCCTGGGAACCTCCATATGCCACAAGTGTGGCCCAAAAAAAGACAAAAGAAAAAAGACACAAAATAATTCACTGAGTAGCTTATCAAAGCACATTTTAACAACCTGCTCCAAAAAACTTACAAATCAAATAGACTTACAGCTTACCTTCCACCAGAGATGCCCAATTATGAAAGAAATATCCCAAAAAACTCTCCCACTCTTCAGAGAACCACCTAAGAAAGGCATACTAAAGAGTGTAGAGATAACTAAGCTCTATTACACTACATCTACCTTCATTCAAAAATCATTCATACAGGAGTTCTTGTCAAGGCTCAGCAGAAATGAATCTGACTTGTATCCATAAGGACGCAGGTTCAATCCCTGTCTCACTCCATGGGTTAAGAATCCAGTGTTGCCATGAGCTGTGGTGTGGGTCACAGACGCAGCTTGGATCTGGTGTGGCTGTGGCATAGGCCAGCAGCTACAGCTCTGATTCGACCTCTAGCCTGGGAACCTCCATATGTTGTGGGTGTGGCCCTAAAAAGACAAAAAGTAAAATAAAATTTAAAAATAAAAATGTAACAATTACAATTTTAATTCAGTATCTATTATATTGAGGATATTCAATTCCTCATAAAACTAAATATGAAACTACCATATGATCCCAATCCTAGGCATTCGGGAGAATGAGAGAAAATATTTGTAAAAGACACATCTGATAAAGGATTGATATCTGAAATATACAAAGAAGAGTGAATAAGCAGTGAGATCTTGCTGTATAGCACAGGTAACTACATGGAGTCACTTGTGATGGAACATGATGGAGGATAATACGAGAAAAAGAATATATGTGTGTCTGTGTTTGTATGACGGGGTCACTTTGCTGTACAGTAGAAACTGACAGAACACTGTCAATCAACTATAATGGAAAAAATAAAAAATCATAAAATAAAAAGACAAGAAAAAAATCATACACAGGACACAGGGATATATTTAAATGTTCAAGACTAAACACTCCAGAGGACCAATGTCAGAAGTTCTTCAGCAAGTAAAAGCATTAGTTTAGTACACGCAGGACTACTATGCAGGAAAACAAATTTATAGAGGCAGAGTTTCCAACCATTGTTTCTCAACGTACAAACTAATATTGGCCCCAGAAATTTAAAGCGATTCTTCAGAGGCTGGGAAAAACAAGCTTTAATCCAGAAATGACTTCACAGCCTATTTGTCTGAGTGCTCGAAGCACTCTCCATTGAAGCCATTAAAGACTGCCAGCCCCCAGAGAAAGCCAAGCCATCCATAAAGGCATACTTGTACCCAACCAACAGCCACCCTCAGTGCTCTGGTTGATCTTGCCAGGCATGTCCTTTCTTGGAGGAAGCTCAAAGTGGTCTGCCCATCTCATTACTGTGTTTGAGGCTGTGTTTCCCGGTCATGGGTCTTCCATTCTGTTCTTTTTCACTTGGGATGGAAAGAAGAAGGTATTTTTTTCTGTCTATGCCCGCCCCTAAACTCTGCATTTTCTGTCCTCAAAGTAGAAGCCCACCAGAGACTACTAATAGAATTTTGCATTCACGTTCAAAAAGAATCACTCAGGGAGTTCCCTTTGTGGCTCAGTGGTTAATGAATCTAAGAACCATGAGGTTGCGGGTTTGATCCCTGGCCTTGCTCAGTGGGTTAAGGGTCCGGCGTTGCCGTGAGCTGTGGTGTAGGTTGCAGACGTGGCTTGGATCCCGCGTTGCTGTGGCTGTGGCGAAGGCCAGCAGCTACAGCTCCTGTTAGACCCCTAGCCTGGGAACCTCCATATGCTGCAGGTGCGGCTCTAGATAAAGGCAAAAAGACAAAAAAAAAAAAAAAAAAAAAAGGGGATCACTCTGGATGTCTCCTATCTTCTTAGAATGTCTCCACCGCACTTCATTCCTCTTTGCTGAGAAGCTAAGAAGTGGCAGATGACCAGGAGGCTCCTGGTGTAAGGAGAATGAGGCTGGACAGTGGCACCAAACGACCCAAAGCATCTTAAAGAGGCATTCTTCTACACTAGGCATGTCTTAGCTGCCCTCTTTCCTTTTATGCAAAACACAGACTCAAAGCCATGATACTGTCCTTCCTAAGGATAATACCAGGGATCTGGGGGAAAGAAATATTCAAAAGAGATGGCTCCAGAAGTCATTAGCAGCATTCCCTTTTTTTTTTTTTCCTTTTTGTCTTTTTGCCTTTTCTAGGGCTGCACTCACGGCATAAGGAGGTTCCCAGGTTAGGGGTCCAATCAGAGCCATAGCCACTGGCCACAGCCACAGCAATGCGGGATCCGAGCCGCGTGTGCGACCTACAACACAGCTCATAGCAACGCCAGATCCTTAACCCACTGAGCAAGGCCAGGGATCGAATCGGCAACCTCATGGTTCCTAATCGGTTTCGTTAACCACTGAGCCACGGCGGGAACTCCATTAGCAGCATTCTTATTCATGAGGCCACTACACTTCTTAGAGAAACAGGAAAAGCAGCCATACATCCAGAAGAAAACCAAGCAGCACGGTTTAATTCAGGGATCTATGGAGGGCAAGGCAGGTGTTGTGCTCTTCAACTAAATGCTAAACATGCTAGCTAATGGAGCAAACCTACAATGACTGGTGGTCCTAGAACTCAGCTGGAAACTAGGTTTGCTCCCAGTCCCAACGATGGCACATAAGAGTCTTCTATTCCTTGTCTTCAACTTAACCTGAGAAGTGGGGATGGGTATAAGAAGTGCGGATGACGGAGTGGAAAGAAAATTTAGTGACAGATAAAATCTAATTGCAAAAGGTGAGGGAATGCAGAAACACAAACCGATCACCCAAAAGCCCAAATGACCAGGAAAACCCACACTTCAAATATTAATTTAAAAAATAATCTTATGGCATTATAGCACAATGCCTCGCATATAAAATCTCAGTGTATCTTACCTACCACTGTGGTTCTTTTTCCCAATTTTAGGCCTATTGCTGATCCGTTTTATGTTGTTGTTCTTGTTTTCTATTAGCAATAATCATGACTACTTCCCTACACTGATATACGCTTCTCTGTGGACAAAATGACTATAGATACTCCATGAAATAGACACACCATGATCTACTTCCCTACCCCTTATCATTTGACATTTAGGTTCTTTCCAACTTTTCACTACAATAACTACTAAAGTGAACAACTGTGTACACAAGTTTTGCAAGCTTGTACATTTATTTTCTGGAAATAGATTCCTAAAAACAGACTTACAAAGAAGAAAACCACTGACATCTACACTCCCACCATCAAACAAGAGCCCACCTACTTACACCCTTGCTGACTGAGAATACTTATGCTGGTGTAAGCAAGGAAAATGGTCATATACTGCTGTTAGATTTCCACGATTTTTTATATCTGTGTCCTGTCCACACTTGTGGTCCTTTCCTACACCATCAGCCTTCTGTAACCAGAGATGCTGAACCTGCAAATATGGAGAGCTGCCTGTACTACACCATCTTATATGAAGGACTTGAGCATCCACAGACTTTGAGCATCCTCCATCCTCTCCGTAAGAGGTCTTAGAACCATCCCCCTGCAGATACCAAGGGAAAGCTGTATTGCCTTTCCATATCCCTTGCTAATTTTCCTTTTAATGTGTTCATCTTCATCTTACTGATTACTAAATGCTTTCAGATACTTCTTAGTTTGACATTTAAGGCTGGAACGGGACTTATAGTTGAGAATTACTGGTAATTACCAGCTCTGAGACAAGCCAGTGTAGACAAAAATCCTAACTCTGCAATTGAAGCTGTGTAATCTTGGGCAATTTACTTAACTACTCTGTGTTTCAGTGTCCTCATCTGTGAAGTATGGGTAATAATGCCCTTATGGGGTTGTTTTGGGTAGTTAATGAGTTAAAATAGTGCCTAGACATACCAGCTATTTTTACAGTTAAGGAAGTTTATTTTGAATTTACAAATTTGCAGTTTTATGGGAGCATGTTTTAATTTCTAAATTAACTTTTAAAAACATGTGATGCATTTTAAGCTGAAATAAACAAATATGAAAATGCACAGGTATTCACAACAGCCAAGACATGGAAACAACCTAAATGTCCATCGGTTCATGAATGGATTAAGAAGATGTGGTACATACACAATGGAATACTCCTCAGCCATTAAAATGAACAAAATAATGCCATCCGCAGCAACCTGGATGCAACTAGAGACTCTCATACTAAGTGAAGTTAAGTCAGAAAGAGAAAGACAAATACCATATGACATCACTTATATCTGGAACCTAAAATATGGCACAAATGAACATAGCTACAAAACAGAAACAGACTCAGAGGCACAGAGAGCAGACTTGTGGTTGCCAAGGACGAGAGGGAAAGGGAGAGGAGTGGACAGGAAGTTTGAGGCTAGCAGATGCAAACTATTACATTTAGAATGGATAAGCAATGAGGTCCTACTGTATAGCATAGGAACTATATCCAATTTTGGATGGATCACGATGGAAAACAATATTTAAAAACGAACGTATATATGTATGTCTGACTTGCCTTGCTGTACAGCAGAAATCGGCACAACACTGTAAATCACCTATACTTTAAAAAAAAATAAATGCATAGGATAACACCTTTTAAACATACATAAATATAGATAAATAGAAAAGGAACAGGAAGGATGTGTTCATTCAACAAATATCTATTGAATGCCTGCTGAGGGACAGGCACTGGGGAAACAATGAAGGGCAGAGGAGTCCCTTTCTTTATACCCACCCTGGGGGGAACCAACCAGGAAATAAACCAACAAGCAGTGCAGGGGGCCACGCCCTACCTTAAAAGAACCACTAAAGGCAGACTGCATTGCTCATGGAAGGGTATGTAAGAAGTTATCAAGGTGAGACCTGAAAAAGAAACAAGTACAAAGTGGAAGAGAGAAGAAGGGAATTTCCACAAAGAGCCCAGCACGGTGCAAAGGTCCAAAAGCAGATAAGTGTGTGCAGTGCACAGGGAAGCAGTAAGAGATAATCACACATTTCAAGAGCCGTGAGAGATGACATGCTAGCTCATGTGAGAGACGACAGGTAAACAGTGTTGGACCACACTCCAAACTCTTTCCTGGGGCTTACAAGGGCTTTGTGTTGGGAGCCACAAGGACCACTGATGAGTTTTAAGCAGAGGAGCAACATTAGATCTGCCCTGTAGAGAGATGATTAGAGCTACACTTAGATACGAATCAGACGGGAACAAGACTTAGAGCCTTGAAATGTCAGAACCTACACTCAAGCCCAAGCCTCTCTTACGTCGGCTGGGCTGTGGAACTTCAGATGTGGAACTTCAGAATCGGGGGAAGGAGGGGCGGGGTTGAAATCAGTGATTTGTCTGGGGTCTTGAAGGTCCTCGGACTGGGAAAACCAGAGGGACATCTGGGGTCTCTGAGCTTCTAATCCTGGGGTTCTACTGATCATGTTCTACACTATTCTAATGATGGATAGTCTTTCACCATTCTCTAAAAGATTTCAAGAGCTTCTCCTGAAGCATGCCTCTGCCTCCTTTCTGAACATCGGGCACAGAACAGATGACTCAGTGTTGTTCTATACAAGTGACCTTCCCTTTTACGATACATAATCAAATCTAGTCACGAGCAGAAAATTCCCTGATGGTCAGATAATGGTCATCCACATATACAGTGAAATTGTGGGAGGGGGAAGGTTTTGAACAATACAGTTGGTGCAGACTTGTGTCCTCAGTAACACTGATTACCTCAGCGAAGATATTATTTGCTTTATTTTCTGACAATCGTTGTGATTTAGGGAAAAAGGCTGCAGTGTATGTACTATTAGGATATTTACGGTTTCTAACATTTATTAATCTCCCATTTTAACAAAAGCAGAATAAACTTCACACTCACAGATTTAGTAAAGTAAGAGAATATAAGACTTAATTTTTCTTTTGTATGATAATTTCCTATACCTATATTTATCGAAGTGATACAATTCATTTTTAAAGTTAGGTTGGTAAATTAAAGATGAATGCAGATGCCCCAAAGTCATGAACAAAAAACTGAATGACAAATATGGGGAAGAGTCAAATTATTCTACCATAACCATATGGAGAGAGCCTACAGAAGCTGAAAAAGCCTATAGAAATTCACTCAAATCATTCATGGCAGCAACCAGCATACGCAGTGACATCAGACAGTAATAGCTCATTTGTTATACAGGGCATGCCAATCACATGACAGCAGCTAACACAATGCCTCATAACAGTAAAATAACAGTAATAAAATTTAGGTAAATGCAGGGATACAGAGACTTCATGATAAGCTTTCTGTTTAGGACACATCCTTTCACATAAGGTAGTTTATGGTGAAAACAGATCAAAATGATTTATATACATCTTGAAACATAGAAAGTAGCTGAAAATTTGTAAACAAAGTACATCTTGATCACAAAATACTCTGAACAATTTAAATTTTGTAAACAATCATAAGTTTTTCCTTCTTCCGTTGGAGCTAAGAAAAAGGAGTTTTCCATGTCAACATCAAAAAATTTAGAGATGGATAATAAGCATTATCAATATCTCTCTAGAAATTCTGTATCGGTTCAAGGTGAAAGTAATGGCCAAAAAAGTGAAAAATTTAAAGATTTTGGATTGTGAGCTTCACAGGGACCAAATATGTAGAGACGAGTAGTGGATGCGATAGACGAAAAAGAGTTTGTTAAATTTAATTTAAAAGTGGAATAGGAGGAGTTCCCTTTGTGGCTCAGCAGTTAATGATCCTACCTAGGATCCATGAGGATGCGGTTCGATCCCTGGCCTCGATCAGTGGGTCAAGGATCCGGCGCTGCCGTGAGCTGTGGTGTAGGTTGCAGACATGGTTCAGATCAGGCATTGCTATGGCTGTGGCACAGGCCGACACCTGTAGCTCCGATTAGACCCTTAGCTGGGGAATTTCCATATGTCATAGGGGCGGTCCTAAAAAGCAAAAAACCAAAACAAAGGGGAAAAAAAAACGCTGGAATAGGAGACAGTACTCAAGTGAAAAGTTGAGCACAAGAAGACTAGAATCTCTTTATAACAAGATACTAATATTCATAATTAAAATCTTGGTAAGAGTATTGATGAGAACATCTTGAGAAAGCACTTCCCTCAGTCTAAGAACATGATGGAAGACAGCCACAGCCAAGGGTTTGGGTTTGCAGGTCCCTCCTGCCCAGAAGCAGCCACTTTAGCAGTTTAATAATATAAATCTGGCCAGGAAGCCACTGAACACAGCATTAACCCAACATAAACACTCCAGGGTCACTTCAGTAAGCAGTAAATGCAGGCAATGACAAGAGTGAAAGCTATACCCATTCTGCAATCAGTTCCTACACGATACAGTATATTCAGTAACTTCATCACTCAGCCACAGTATAGTGCCTGACTATTCTTTCCCCAGCTAAGCTGCTCAAGTGACACCAGGTCCTTAGAGGACATCTCAGGGTGCCAGACCTTGTCCTTTCCAAAGGATGTCTGGCGCTATCCACCAACTGCACCTAGAAAACCACTCAGGGCTTTGGATTTAGGAATCGTTATCACACGGAGCTAACATCCCCGACCAACCACACAAACTGTGCCACAGGCATCTGCCACCCTCAGCAACAACTTCATGATCAACTTCAAACTACCATGGAAATGCCTGATGTGCCCGTAGGAGATAGGGCCTTTCACTGCATCTATGTTGGCATCAGCTTTCCACAAGCATGGAAACAGCTGTAGGGTGAACTGTCAACCACTCTACTCTTCCTGGTAAAGATTCCTGACATCCTGCCAGAGACTAGCCATTCAAAAACTCCTCTGATGTTCTTCATTCTCTCCATTCTAAGGTTAATGAAGCTGTCACTGCACTGCCTCAGCCTACAAAGCTAAGAGGATGCTCAGAAAGTAATTAACAGCCTCACTGTTTGAAATTGATCAGGGACTACAAAAAGAAACTTTTTCATCAGAGGAAAAAAACACCAAAAAACCTAAACATAGGGGAAAAAATTGTAAAATACAATGTGCATTACAAAAGGCCTATTAACACAAACTTATTGATTTAGCAAATGAGACAAATTTTATGTGTGTTTATGTTACATGTACACTGGTAAGCATACATACAAATGAATGTGTTACAGACACAAGGGATGGCAACAATGTCTAGCCTTTTACCAACTTCCACTTCTCCATTCTGAGTACACTGACAGACCACAGTTCCCAGCCTCTTTCCTTCTTCTCTTGCACTTAAGTGTGCCATGGTTTGGCCAGGTTACAAGTTCCAGCCAACTGAACATAAACAGAAGTGATTGCTCCTTCTATTTAGTTTTCTGTTGTTGCATAACAAATTACCACAAACTTAGCAGCTTAAAACAAAGGCCATTTATTAGCTCGAGTTCTACAGGTTTTTGGTCTGGGCCAGCTCGCCTGGGTTCTCTGCTCAGAGTCTCAAGAGGTCACAAGGTGTCAGCTAGACCAGGCTCCTATCTGTAGGCGCTAGGGAAGAAGTCTCCTACACTCACATTGTTGACGGAATTCAGTTCTTCAAGACTGTGCCCCTTAGAAGGTCCCTGCTTCCTTGCCATCTGCCATCTAAGAGCTGTCTCTCCTCCTGGAGCCTAAATACACGCTTCTCACCACCCTCCCTGTTCTTTAAAGAGCCACAGCATATCCAGTCCTTCTCACACTTCCACTCTCTCTGACCTCTCCCCTTTGCTACCAGCCAGAAAAACACTGCTCTTCTTTTAAAGGGCTCATGTGATTAGATTAATCCCAACTGCTTAATCTCCCTTTTGCCATGTCAAGTGATCATCTCAGGAGGGACATCTTTTCATAGTGACAGGCTGACCCACACTCAAAGGGGAGGGAACTATCCAAGAGGGAGAATCACTGAAGGTCTCAGCATTCTGCCTACCTCAGTCCTCTTCCAGGTCTGGCCCATGAAAAACGCCCATGCTTGTTCCAACACTCTTTTCCTTTGGCAATCTTGAAAACCATGGGTTAAAGATGGAGGAACCCTAGTCACCCCAAATCCTTGAATCAATAACAGGAAATAAAATGAAAAGAGCTCTGAGCAACAAAGATCCATTAAGACTTCTTGGTTAAACCAAGCATTAGGGAATCTTGCCAAATTCAGATTAATGAAACCAAATCTACTGTCTGAAAAGGAGATCTAAAGAAGATCAAATGGATTCGATGGAGCTCCAAAACATTTCACTGTGGTAACCGGCAAATGGAATGAGAAGAAGAAAACAGAAGTCTTCTAAGGTTTTAAAGAAATGTTATTGCTCAAATCAGCCATGAGCCACTAGCAGTTAAAAGCCTGTGACTGTAAAGTGACCCCCAAATTTAAATAAACAGAAAACTATGCAGCTCCTAGAGGCCACACTCCTTGTCACCCTCTTTAGATTTGGCCAAATAAAAGAAAGAACAAAAGAGTTCTCCCCAGATTGCAGAAACAGGGTAAAACCAAGGAACTTCCTCCACTATAGGGGTTGGGGACTTCACAGTGCTTACTCAGCCGGGAGCATCGCCGGCGCGGACCCTAATCGCCGTGACTCCCATTCTTTTCTTTCCCAGTGGGAGTGTTCACCCTGTATTATGTTTCCTGTACACTAAAAAGCATAGGCAGACTATCTCCAGGTGCTTAACAAACATATCCTTCTTTTTTGTCTTTTTGCCTTATCTAGGGCCACACCTGCAACATATGGAGGTTCCCAGGCTAGGGGTCTAATAGGCGCTGGAGCTGCCGGCCTTCGCCACAGCCACAGCAACACGGGATCTGAGCCGCGTCTGCAACCTACACCACAGCTCATGGCAACGCCGGATCCTTAACCCACTGAGCAAGGCCAGGGATCGAACCCGCAACCTCATGGTTCTTAGTCAGATTCGTTAACTACTGAGCCACGACGGGAACTCCAACAAACATATCTTGATACTGAGATATCGCATTACAGAACTCCTCCAAAAAGGATCTAATTGTAAATTCAGTTTGAATTATAAGAAAACTAATTGTGTTTCTTTCAGATATCATAATTCAGAAGAGGCTTGAAGATCATCTGAGCAAACCTCCTAGGATCTGGGTGGTCTTAAAGAATGACAGCTTCTCCAGAGCCATCACACTATATACAGTTTGACCCACGGTTGGGGGAGAAAGGTTAAGCAAAGCAATGGGAATATCATATTAAGAATTTAGAAGTTGTACTACATGTAAAATCTTCATAAACAGTCAAATTATTTCCTGAAGTATCAGACTCAGCTGATGTTTCAGAACCATTTGAAAATATGTTGTTGACAATCTGTGTGACAGAGTCTCACGAACATAACATTTTCATAGTTACAGCTAAACGTAGCTTTCTTCTTAGTCTGTATTATCCATTAGAGATCATATAACCACTCAAACACTGGGTTCTAAATTGATCAGGGAAATAAAGAAAATCTAAACAAAAAAAAGAGAGAGAGGTTATATTATAAAAATGTTTTTAAATGTCATATATTGTTTACTAATCCCCGAACATCTCTACTCATACAAGCCTTGAGCACCTCACCCAGGTGACTAAGTATTCTCTGTGATAAGGTGGGCCCCACCACAAGTTCCTTTATCTGCCTGCACCTGACCCTAACCTAGTAACATTTTCATGTGCCAAGGAAATTCCCTCGAGGCCTTTCTTGTGTAGTCCACCCTGACCTTAATAAAGGCGCTTGCCCGTGGATCTTCATGCTTTCTCATGCTCAGATGAGCCCACCTTCTTGGTCCTCCTGCTAGGGGGCCCCCTCTCAGCGTGCAGTGACTTTGTCTCTCTAGGACCTGTGGGTATAATAAACTCTATTCCTAAACCTCTGTGCTCTCTCTTGCGGCCACATCCAACCGATCACCATATAAAAGAACATGGAATAAGGGCACAAAGGGTTAAAAAAAAAAACAGAAAGGGGGAAATGGAGAGCCAAGGGAATCCTCTGACTTCTTACCCCCCAGGATCTTGCCCATCTAGCCTTAACTTCTGGAGGCCTGCTCATCCCCAAGAAAGCACCACTACTTTGCACCCTGGAGCTGTTCTTAAACTCACTCATCCAATTCCCGTCATTCACTTGTCAATGGGTTTTGCCCCTCTTGCTCACTTCCTCAAACTACCCCCTTTAAAGAAGGCTCAGGACTTCTCCTTCCCCCCTTTTTATTAAAGTATAGTTGGTTTACAATGTTGTGCCAATTCCTGCTGTACGGCAAAGTGACCCAGTCATAAAGATAAATACACTCTTTTTCTCACATTATTTTCCATTATGGCCTATCCCAAGAGATTGGATATAGTTCCCTGTGCTATATAGTAGGACCTCATTGCTTATTCTAAATGTAATAGTTTGCATCTACAAAACCCCAAACTCCCGTCCATCCCACACCCACACCCTCCCCCTTGGCAATCACAAGTCTGTTCTCTATCTCTGTGAGTTTGTTCCTGCTCTGTAGATAGGTTCATTTGGGCATTTGTGGCATATTTTTTATTTTATTATTATAGGTGGTTTACAGTGTTCTTCCAATTTTCTCCTGTGCACAGCATGGTGACCCGGTTACACATACAGGTATAGATTCTTTTTTCTCACATTATCATGCTCCATCGTAAGTGACTAGACTTAGTTCCCAGTGCTCTACAGCAGGATCTCACTATCTATCCATTCCCAAATGCAATAGTCTTTATTTTATTTATTTATTTATTTATTTATTTATTTATTTATTTACTTTTTAGGGCCACACTTGTGGCATATGGAAGTTCCCAGGCTAGGGATCTAATTGGAGCTACAGCTGCTGGCCTACACCACAGCCACAGCAACGCAGGATCCGAGCCATGTCTGCAACCTACACCACAGCTCACGGCAATGTCAGATCCTTAACCCACTAAGCGAGGCCAGGGATCGAACCTGCATCCTCATGGATCCTAGTCGAGTTTGTTAACCACTGAGCCACAAAGGGAACTCCCATTTGTGGCATATTTTAGATTCCACTTATAAGTGACATCATACGGTATTTGTCTTTCTCTGACTTACTTCACTTAATAGATAATCTCTAGTTGCACCCATGTTGCTAGAAATGGCACGGAGACTCTGCAGAATGGAATCTGCTCTACAAGCTTACACATCCCAATATTAAGCTACTCCTTCCACGATGACACTTCTTCTCAAAACAGTCACCATTTTCCCCAACCAAGCCTTGTCATTTTCAAGGGCATTTCTCATTAATTTGGGAGGTACCTTAAATTTTCCAAGTAGATTGAAACCAAAATTCACAGAAGCTCAATTTAAAACCTTAAAGAACGACTGTGGGGGGGGGGGAGTCCTTCCAAAAATATAACTGTGTCAGCAGCAAAAAAAGTTCAACCAAGAAGAATCTCAGTCTCAAGGGAAATTACTCTCAGTTGCCACTTTCAGTTCAAACACCCCACAAGTCCATTTGCCAAGTATATCAGGAAGCTAAAGCTCATTAACAACTTTTCATTGCTATTTAACATGGTTTAAGTTATCCTAATCATACAAGCACTGCATGCTCACAAACATTATTCCATTCAACTCTGACAACTGTGGAAAGGTCGGTTTTTGTTTTTTGTTTTTTTTTAATATTTGATTGCCCCTAAAATTCATCAGAGAAGGCTGCATTATGACCAGACCTTCTAAAGCCCAGTAAAAGAATGGCTGGAGTCATCATTATAAGAATTACATCATTTTCTCCTGATGACATGATCAGTTTCTCACAGGGCACTTTTACTTTGAGGGGGAGAGAGGTAGGGATTAGGAATTCCTTTAAGAAATTGGGGGTGGGCTAAGGACACTCTCCCACAGAAAAACGCACGTATAAAATGTGACATTAGAAAATAAATAGGCCTTTTGCAGTTGGTAACAGCCCACAGGCTAAGCACCTGACAGAGGGTGCAGGGATGGGGATAAGCCATTCTGGAGATTTCGAAGGTAGCAGATTTTACTGCTTACAGCGAGGCAATTAGGGAACTGAAAACTTCACTCAGATAGTCATGATTAATTACGTATTTAATTAAATACCTTAACAGGTTTTAAGTCTCACTGAATCAACAAATGCATAAACATGTCACAGAGCAAAATATCTATGTAAAACACAGCATTTCAAATGTGATAAAAGCATGAAGAAACTAGGTAAAACAGAAACACATAAAATACCAAAGTAATTAAATGTTTCCAGTTGAAGTATTTGAGTGTGACAAATAATTACATGCCAGACAATATCCTAATTAACACGGGTTAACCAAATACATTTTATCCTTTAAAAAGGTCAGAAGATATAGTCTAGATGTATATGTCCTAACCAAACTCCTTGAAAAGAAGAAAGCATATCTCATTTTATGCAATAAAAAGTTATTATTTACAGACTGAATTATCCTTTTATATGTTGAATCAAATACAATATTTAGAAGAACACCGAGGTAAGTGTTTTTATGAAAATAAGAACTGCTACAGGCTGATTATGTTCCCTGCTCCCCACCAAAATGCTTATGTCCATATCCTATCCCCTAGCATCTCAGAATGTGACCTTACTTGGAAACAGAGTCATGCAGATGTAATTACTAAAGATGAGGTCATACTCATCAAGTAGGATGGGCCCCTAATCCACCCTATTGTCCCGGTGTTCATACAAAAAGCGGAAATTGGGACACAGGCAGATGGGGAGACCACCACGTGAACATGAAGGTGATTTGGGGGATGTGTCTACAAACCAAGAGAGGCCAGTGTCTGCGAACAAACCACCAAAAGCTAAGAGGCCTAGGACAGAGCCTTGCCTAGTATCATCAAAGGAAACACAGCCCTACTGAAACCTTGTCTCTAGAAGTGAGAGACAGTAAATTTATGTAATCTAGGGTGCTCAGTTTGTGACACTTTGTGGCAACTCCACCAAACCAATACAATGACCTAGCAAACTTTACTCAAACAAACTCTCATTATACAGCAAGGTGTGTCCCTATCAAAAGCTTGATAAAGTTAAAAAAAAAAAACACTTTGTAAGGATAACATGTTAACTGGAAGTGGAGAGCTATTTTTACTTAATCTGCTGCTTGTTTAAACTAACAAATGAAAAAAAGTGGCATTACTCTTTCTAAAAGGAGATCTCAATATGAGTAAAACTCACTAAAATAGAATACAGGTGCTCATTTGCCCTATTTTGTACCAAAAAAAAGAGTACCTTATTTATTCTAATTGTGTGGTAAATTAAATCCTTATGAACAATTAAGTAATAAAGTATATTCAAGTAAAAAAGATGATCAATTTTGCCGTTTTAATATATTCTCAAGCTTAAAAGATTTTCTCCCTTTAATAAAATTTATTTGGCAAAAGCATTGTTTAACCTCCAAAGGGCAGCAATGTTGAAAATGACTGTCAGCAACAAGGCAGAAACAATCACGTCTAAATCAAGAGAACAGTTGTGACATATCTAATCACAGATTTCAAATCAGCAGGTAAACACTAAAAATATGCCACTTCATTAATACAAATATCACCCCACACAAACATAAGCGAGACACTCAGTTTCACAGTCACAAGAGCACTGTTCCTAAAGAGAAACCTTCCACTTATAAACATAGGCTATCTAATCTAGCATATCCATTCTCAAAAGGAAGTAATTCTAAGTCTCAAGTATTCTCTTCAGATAGGATCAAGTTCATGGAACTGTATGGGGTGGGGGGAATATGGCTTAAAAAGTAGGAAATGGCTACTTCCCCTAATATCTCTGAGACAGGCAAACATTAGGGCTGCTTTCCACGCCCTTGAAAATACCCACACATACCCAGGAAGAATAACATTTGCCTTGGGCTTTCTAAGATTGTGCTACATTAAGTTATGGATAAGAGACAGTGTGTCACTTCACCTTTAAAAATGAAAGGCCTTTCAATAAAAAAAAAATGAAAATGACACAGTGATTCTACATCTGGATTCAGTATGATAAATATTAATCTTATCTCATCAAAAGCATACCTCCTCCAAGGTTCTAAGACCTTCTCTCACATTACAATTCAACTTTTTGTTCTGAACTTCAGAGCTGCATATAACTTCAGGATTTAGCTAAAATGGAGTTGTTTGATTATTTTTTGTTAAGGTAGCAAAGCTAGGAATTCCAGATTCTGTATTTTCCTCATGTCTCATTATTACTAATATAAGGGGCAGTATTTTACACTAACAAACTTATTTATAATGTGAATACTATTTACTGAACACGTTGTGTGTTCTACAAACTCAGTTATCCTTACATCAATCCTAAGAAAATGGCTATTACCCTCATTCTAGAAAGGACAGATTCAAAAGTTAAATAACTTGCTCAAGGTCATGGACAGCAGAGGTGGATCAGTCCTTAGCCTTTCCCACTCCAAAGTCAATGTTCCTAATTGCCTTTCAGGGCACCACGCTGTGCAAAGGAAGTCTTCAGAACCAAAGTGAGAAAAGGATAAGGTGTTGGTCAATTCACTGCTGGAGGAAGGTTTATACAAATCACAAATACCAGGGGGGAAAAAAAGGTTAGTAACATCAAAGAAGCCGTGCCTGAGATTTTATGGGTAGCATATACATTGCTTCTATAAACTTGAAGGAATCTGAAGTATAAAGTTATTAGAGGCCTTACAAATTACACCAAAAACACCCTTATATTTACAAATATTTCTGGTAGAGAGGTCTCAGATCCCAGGTGAAAAGCAAAAATATACTAACGAACATTTTTACCAAATCAGTCTTAGTTTTCTCAGTTGCCCAAGTAAACAAATATAACTGATTCTATAAAGGTTGAGTCTGTGGTGATAGAGATGTCATGTGGGCACACAGGGGATGAACTTCAGGCTGTGCCTGTCACCCCAACATAACCTAAATCCTGAAAAACATAACCCTCACCTCTCTGGAGGTGATTTATAGTAGGACTCTTACTGTGGTTGTCTGGGGAAAAAAACTCACTACTCCTGAGAAAATATGAGAAAAACTGGCATTAATTATGGCAAATCTATAAAAAAATAATTAAGGCTAAATGTGAGAAATATTTCAAGAAATTAAATATTCTAGCTAAAGATCTCAAACTAGAATTGTTTCAAAATAGTAAAAAATAGTAACCATACTCATTACATAAGAAATAGGCCATATTATAAGCATTAACTTATTTTCCCTATGTAAAATTCTTCAGCTGAGCCCAATGAGATTTAAATTACTAGCATCTGAATTAAATAAGTATTGCTGTAATCACAGCTTATTAACCCCATAAAGGTGGGCACATCTAAGATGTAAAAAACTCATTAAAAATAATACTCTGAAATACATAATGATTTGGTAATGTTAAGGTTGCAAAACCCACGGGAAATTTTAAAAACGCGCATACTGCTGGTCAAGCCTTGGTCTCAAAGGAGTTTCACGACCAAGTTTTCCAAGGAAAAGTTAATGCATGAGCTTCCCAGAAGGAAGCCCCATTTCTCTGAAGCCCGAGATCACCGCGGAGGGAGAGATTCAGACACCACGCGGGGAGAGCGCAGGCGGCGGACATCTCTGCAGCCACCCCCAGTGCGAGCCACCGCTCATGCCTGCACATCCCGGGACAGCCAGGCGCACCGACACCGCAAGGTCACCAGAGAAGAAGCGACTTTACATAATCTCCCGCCGCGCCGCCACCAGAGCGCCGGGTGCACTGAGCCCCCCCCCCCCCTGCTGCGCCCGTGCTGGGCGATGCGGAGGAGGCGTGCGGGGCGACCAGGCGGGACACCGGGGACCCGCGGATGCCTGCAGCGCCGCCCTGAGCCGGGGGATGGGGGAAGAAGGGCGCGCTCCCAGTCCCGGGATGCCCGTGCCTCAGCGGCAGGCGGTGCGGGGCGCGGCCGGGGCAGATTTGGCGCGGGCCGGGGTCCGCACGCCCTGGACCATCAGCTTGCACCCAACACGCCCCTCGCGGCTCTTCCCGGGACCGCCCCGCGACGCACCTGTCACGCGCCTTACCTGAGTGGCTTTGTGGAATTGCTTCTTGAGCCCGGCCACCGACATGGTTCGCGTGGACGCGCGGCCGGCTGCGGTCGGGGTAGCGCGCGGCGGCGGAGCGTGGCGGGAAGGCCGAGCTGAGCGACGCGCTGGCCTGGCCGCCTCTCGTGGTGCCGCCGCCGAGACTGTGGGCGCGGGGGCGAGGAGCAGCTCCGGACGCGGACTCGTGCGGAGAGACACCCTGACGTCAGGGGCGGGTGATGAGGCCTCTTAAAGGGGACGCGGGAAGCCCCGCCCCGGGCGCGGGCTTGGTGCGGCAGGTGCTGCGGCACTCGCTACCTGGGCGCCCGCGCCAGCCACTGGCACCTGGCTCCCCCGCACTGACGGGCCTCCTGCTTAGTGGACCAAGCCGGTTTCCCGCCGCAGGGGTGTTCCCGTGCTTCCGCGAATTGCGGACGGGTAGCTGCAGACTGGCAACCCAGGCACCGGCAGAACTTAGGTGACTTGTTGGGCTTCCAGGTAGCCTCAAGGGCGCTGCCTGGAAGCCCGCCCGTCTGCCCTTTGAGCCTGGCCTCATTGCAGCGTGGAAAAGAGGAGTGGCGTTCCTTCTAGGGTAATGAATAAGTCATTGCTCCTTGCTTGCTTGGTCACAGAAAACATTCCTCTGTGCTGGTTTCACTATCCCTTAAGCCTACATACGTAAATTTAGGGAAAGCCACCGATGCTGGGTTGTTTGTTTTGTTTTGTTTCTTCTCGATCTGTTACAATTTTACGACTTAAAAAGATGAAGAAAATGTTTAAACCTTAAAGCTGGTCCAGTAAATAGAATTTATTGCTACAGTTATAGCATGTAATCCTGTTTACAGATATGAAAAAGCCTAAATATGTACTTGGTATTAATTTATGACAGTGGATTTAGGATTTTTTTAATCCAAAATAAGCATTATATAATGTGAAAAAGCATGAGGCAAAATTGTATAAATACCACATATGTAACAAAGTATATGAATCTAGGCTAAAACAAAACTGATGTAACTAGATGAATTTGCAGCAGAGCAGTGCTAGACAGCTTCTGTATCCTGGTAATTAGAGTTTACTCCCGTTTTTCTGAGACTCAGAAACAAATAAGAATTTCTTCTTGAATTCTGACCCCATGTGGGCACCATAAATTATAAGGAGGAGTAGCCAGAGTGACAGAACCCAGATGAGAGACACAGTCACCGATGAATAAGGAAACAGCATGGCAGAATGGGAGTGCTAGGAATACCTTGCATTGCTTCCACTACCCCTGCTGCCTGGGAGGAACCACAGACCCCACGCCCACCCTTCCAGTCAGGCTGCTTGGGCAGAGGGTGAGTATCTGATACAAGAGGATCCTGTCCATCCCATTGGCTGTTCTACCAATCCTAGTCTTTCTTGATAACATGAGCTGTACTCATAAAGCCAGAATCAAGCAGATAGTGGTGGATCACAGAGCATTAAGAGCACAAGGTAAGGACTCCTGATCCAGCCTGCAAAGGGAAGCAGACAAAAGGAGCAAATCTGCAGTGTGGCAGTCATTACAGACATTCATGTCCCTTCCAGATTCATGGTAGAATCACTCTGTCCCCACCCCGAGCCCAAGATCAATTAAGTAGGCCACTGTGAGAAGTTTTAACTAGTGGATTAGGAAGGAAACTGACTGTCACCTCTTGGCAGAGGATTTAACTGTTCTTATGAGATGCTCTCCCCTCTCTAACAATACTTTAGGTATTTGTAGTCTGTCGATCAGAATCTAGAGTGAGGACAAAGCAGGGCAAAGCCCCCAGCCGATGTTCAACTTCGTTTAGCATGAGTGAGAAATAAACCTGAGTAATTTTAATTCCCTGAATCTAGGCTTGCTACTGTGGCAAACTAGTCTCTCCTGACTAATGTACAAAAGAGAAAATGTTTTCCCAGCCCTCAGAGGATGAAGGGAGATTTTACATTTCCTGCCATGGCCCACGTGTATTTCATTTTTTGTCATTAGATGTCCACGAAGTGGCCTGTTTCTTTTTTATGAAAGCCTCACTGAAGTTTGGGGAAGTATATTATCCTCTTTTTTTTTTTCCCTCACAGCCTCACTGAAGCAGCAGGCAGACTCAGCTCCCAGGCCTGAGGGTCAGAGGGAAGGTTGGCTCCATGCACTGACCATATCCTAACCTCTTACCCTATGTTTTCCTTACCAGCTAGAGACAGTGAACAGTTACCTCTGATGATCCGTCAGGAATTCTAAAGGAATGTCAGGGCAAAGGACAAACTGTGTTTCAGAGAAACATCAGACAGGAGAAGATGAGAGTCCTGCAGACAGATAAGTGAGATTCCTATCAGAGCTATCAGAGCTCAGGACAAACCAGTAAGGCAAAGTTGCTGAGGTCCCATGGGATGGTTTGCCTAAGGCACAGTTAATCACTTCTTTAAGGTCCACTATGATAATTATCAGATTTTTTTTTACTTTTTAAAATTCAAGTATAGTTGATGTACAATGTTGTGCCAATTTCTGCTGTACAGCAAAGTGACCCAGTCACACATACATATATATTCTTTTTCTCACATTATTTTCAATCATGGTCTATCCGATGAGATTACTTATACACAGTTCCCTGTGCTACATAGTAGGACTTCATTACTTATCCATTCTAAATGTAATGCTTTGCATCTACCAATCCCAGATTCTTGATATTAGGAAACTAAAGGAATTGGGACTCATTGCAGGTCTAGGTGGAGCTCTAACCTGGAGAGATTGCAGGTTGGTGGCATAATGGCTACTTTTGTACGCGACAGTTTGGCAAAGCCCATATACACACACACTCACAAAAAGACTGCCATAAAATGCTAAAATGGTTGTGTTGCTAGAGCCATTCTCAAACTTGAGTGTATATCAGCATCCCCTGAAAGACCTGTTAAAGCACAAATTGCTGGACCACATCCCAGTTTCTGATTCACTAAGCCTGGGTGGGGCCCGAGAAGGTGCATTTCCAACAAGTTCTCAGGTAATGATAATGTTCTGGTCTCAGGACCACACTTTTGAAAACACCTGGGCTGGAGCAGCAATATTAGGAGTGAACTTTTTTTCTGATTCTTACAATTTTTATAGCATTTTCCCATTACTAGTGTAATACTAGGAATTCGTAGTTAATTTTCCTACCTGTTCTCTGATCTAAGCAATGGAACATGTTCGCAGTTGGGATGGACCTTGGTTGAAGCTGCAGAGAGCAGTTAATTCACAAATCAGAAGGACCTGGGACACGTGACCTTGGTCTCTAAATGTGAATAGTGCAAGGGAGCCCTGAACCATCTCCTCAGAACTTTGAGTA
Organism: Catagonus wagneri; assembly: GCA_004024745.2. Classification (NCBI taxonomy): domain Eukaryota; kingdom Metazoa; phylum Chordata; class Mammalia; order Artiodactyla; family Tayassuidae; genus Catagonus; species Catagonus wagneri. Next base: position 20,635,935 of record PVHT020000022.1, on the reverse strand, counting down.
CTTAACTCAACCCTAAGTGTAACAAAAACAAATCTCCTTCCCTGGTTCTTCATCCCCCAACTCATTGTTTTTCCTTTTCATGGCAGCACCTGTGACATATAGAGGTTTCCAGGCTAGGGGTCAAATTGGAGCTGCAGCTGCTGGCCTACACCACAGCCACAGCATCTCAGGATCTGAGCTGCATCTCTGACAACACCAGATCCTTAACCCAGTGAGCCTGAGTGAGGCCAGGAACCTGCATCCTCACAGAGAATTATGCCAGGATCTTACCTGCTGAGCCATAATGGGAACTCCCATCCCCAATTCAGAATGCTATCCTAAAAGGAACTACCTTGGGAGAAAGGATTTTAAATCTTTTTGAAGCGACAGTTAACTCTCGCAGATATCCCCTGGATTTCATGTAAACCCAGTATTTCTACTGAAGCCACAGTTTATACCTATAAATACCTTTAAGATGTTTTGAAAGAGATTTGTCAAGTTATCTTCGAGCAGGCATCAGAAGGAGGCGTTGAGGGATAGATGGGAAGGTGAAATACTAAGATGTGTATATAGACTAGACCTTGAACCTCAAAGATTTTCTAAGCTAGTGATTCAGAAAACTCTTCTTATGGACTTTTATTGTGACCTGAATGTATAAGGCCAAATGCACCAGGCAATGAAAACAATTCAAATGTGAGTTCCCTCTGTGGTTGCAAAGAAGCTATGACAGAGGCTTTTTGGAGAAAGGCAGAAGCACAATGCAGGGAAAAGGGCATCAAAAGTCAAAGAGGAAAAACCTTGTTTAATAAAAGGTTATTGTAATTCAACAGGCTTCCCTCTCATCTCCTGAGATCAGATCAGTGTAAAATGGTAAGTAAACCTATATCTGCTCAGGAATGTTCCAATTAAATGAAACCCCACACAGCCTCACCTCACTAACTGGGCAGGAAATTCATGGTCGGCAATAATTCCATCACATCATTCATGCACTATTTCTCCTTGCATTATGCCAAAGCTTCTGGCAAATACCAGACCTCTAGTTTGCATAGAGCTGTGCGGCACCTTTCAGAGGGGTCTTCTTTCCAAGGAGGCAGAGGACAAGCAGTGCCTCTTATCCTTTGCCCTTCAGCCCCTGACATCACTCCTGTGGCCCACACCAGGGCAAACTGCTCCAGACTTTTCGTGTAAGTTCACAAAGCACAAGTAACACAACAAAGCTTCTTATTTGACAGAAGAAAAAATGGAGGAAAGGAAAGAAAGGGACTAACTCATTGTTACTTTTCTATTCCAGCCTCTAGCCTCTATTTCAGGCAGTCAGTGTTAATAAATATAGATTGGAATGAATGAATGAGTGGCTTATCACTGTCACCGGTGCTGTATTCTTACCACATTGTGTCTGATGTTCAGCAGCATTCACCCAACAGCCTTGTCTTAAAACGCAGACTGTCCAGGACTCGGATAGCTGTTCTGCGGTAGATGGCACTTAAGAATTTGTGCTTCTGGACACTGCCAGTAGCATTGGGTCCCCAACAAGAATGGACAGGGCTAAGGATCCCTTTCTTCAGAGGGAGAAATCAAGGAAAGACCACCTTCATTACCTTGCTTCCAGATTTGTCATCTACCACCCACCTTCCATCAAATACACCAAGAATGCAATAAGCAGACTTTGGTTTCTTGGAGGTAGAATGGTAGGTCTTTCTCTCCCCTCTTACCTTTCCTCCCCCTGCATACAGCCCACCTCCCTCCAAAGCACAGGGGCCTCTCCCTGCAAAATCTTCCTCTTCATTTAGTAAACCCTATAAACCCAATCACAGGAGGAGGAGACAACTAAATGTGTAACTCGCACTAGGCTCTTAGTCTGGGCTCGTATTTATTACCTGCATCACAGCTGGAAATGCTTCCAACTTCCCTGGCAAAATCCTTGCATCACCAGTGCCCATCTCCAGTGGCTTTCTGAAGTCTTTGCCCACCCTTCTAATCCCATATCCTCTCTTCATTTTCCCCGACTGGGCACCTCTGCGGTGAAACTTATCTAACATGTGATTTGTACATATTGTTGTATACAGCATTGGATGCTTAACTCTTTGACTGTTGGGTCTTACCTTTACTTTCACAGCTCTTAGCAGATAATATAAACACTCGCTAGATCTGGTCTAATTGCAATTTTAAAAACCTGATGAAATTTTTAAAGCTCGATCCAGCGGAGGTTCAGGAAGACTAGAACTAGCTTGCTTCTCTCCATCTAAGCAGATTCTTTGATGGGCCTTTGTTGCAGTTCCCCTGCTCTATCCAAGCCTGAATCTCCAGATTCCCATAATTGTGAGAGTCCCCAATGACTTTCCTATAAATTCCTTGTTCAGTCAACCAGTATTGCTTTCTGCTATTTGCAATCAAGGAACTCCAAGAGCTATATCCCCTATGCTCTCCAGCCCCTGCACTAATGTTCTAATGTCAGTTCCATTTCTTGTTTGGATCTAGCAACTCAAATACAGCAATTCAGATGACTGAAAAGCACTACATTAGCTTCCTCCTCAGACGAGGGTGGACAGCTTAAGTGACAAGGAATATAGTCCTTTAGCAAGTGCCAGCTCTCCCTGTAAGACACTGACATTCTGATTTACAAATCGTATCTTTTGTTTATTTGATTAGTATGTGTCAGGTTGCCAGGGCCTGAACCTCTCAAGCCCCTGGGAACTGGCAGCTGAATGCTGGTAAATAAATGCCAAGCAACTGGATTCAGAGACAGCAGTGCCCGCTCCTGGAAGGAGAACAACTTTAATTAAGTGTAGATCATTAGGGCATCATTACCACTGGCTTATTTATTCTATTCCTGGATATTATCATTAGGGATTCTGAAGGCATGTTGTTAACCCTGAACATCAGCTCCGGCTAGTTAGCCTGTTAAAGCATTGGTGTTAAAGAGGCCAAGTGCTATTGCTGTGTTAGCCAGTTAGACATGCAGAGAAAAGTTCTTCCTTAGAGAAGAATTTTCATGCCACCCTGTTATCTCAAGGATGCATTCTCTTGATTACAGCAAAGTGCAAGTTATCAAAAAAGAGATAATTTAGTATAGCAAAAACCTGTCAATGATATTGAAAACTCAGAGCAAAACCTACTAATATTCTTTCTGTCAGCATCAATGTCATATGTTTAAAAAGAGGAGTTTCCATCATGGCTCAGCAGAAACGAATCTGACTAGCATCCATGATGGTGCAGATTCAATCCCTGGCCTCTCTCAGTGGGTTGAGGATCCGGCATTGCTGTGAGCTGTGGTGTAGGTTGCAGACATAGTTCGGATCTGGCATTACTGTGGCTGTGGCATAGGTTGGTAGCTTCAGCTCTGATTCTACCCATAGCCTGGGAACCTCTGGTGTGGCCCTAAAAAGAGAAAAAATAAATAAATAATAAAAAAGAATGTCTTCTACTTTATGGTTTAATAGATAACTTATATGTATTTATTGTTTAATTTTTTTTTTTTGGTCTTTTTGCCTTTTCTAGGGCCACACTCACAGCACATGGAGGTTCCCAGGCTAGGGGTCTAACGGGAGCTGTAGCTGCCGGCCTTCGCCACAGCCACAGCAATGCGGGATCCGAGCCACGTCTGCAACCTACACCACAGCTCATAGCAATGACAGATCCTTAACCCACTGCGTGAGGCCAGGGATCAAACCCACACTCTCATGGTTCCTAGTCGGATTCGTTAACCACTGAGCCATGACAGGAACTCCAACAACTTATATGTATTTAAATAGATCATTTAAAAAAATTATTGGTGGTTTTACTAAATGTGCACAGCTTGTATTTTCTCTGTCCCACACCCATAGAGCTTTCTTTGGTGACAGAAAAAAAATCAAATATAAAGCAATATTTTCAAACAGCCTTTCAAACATTGACATTAACATGAATACATCACCCTCTCAAGAAAACCAGTTTTCTCTCAACGTCCAGTCATGGGAAATTTGCCATGTGGGAAATTCTTTAGAAGAAAGATTGTGGAAAGCTTTTTCATTTCCTGTGAATAGAGTTGAATTGAATGGGGAGAACTTTTGCTAGCAACTCTTCAGATGCTCTTAATTTTGAAGGTGTAGTGTAGGAGGCAGGAAAGCCCATTCCAGCCTGCAAGCCGAAGACCAATGAACGTAAGTAACAGTGAGGATAGCCTTTTTTTTCCTCTTACACTGGTGCAAGCTGGGCTGCTTAACAAAGAGGAGTCAGTTTAAACGATAGATGAGGAGTTCCCACTGTGGCAGAGTGGGTTAAGGATCCGACTGCAGCAGTAAGGGTCGTCGGTTTGATCCCTGGCCTGTTGCAGTGGGTTAAAGGATCTGGCCTTGCCGGAGCTGCAGCGTAGGTCACAAGTGTAGCTCAGATCTGATCCCTGGCCCTGGAACTCCATATGCTACAGGGGGGCCAAAAAAGAAAAAAAGATGAGAGTCACACAGGAGACTTAAAGGCTCCATGAGCCCAGTCACTGGAGTATGTAGAAGGGAAGGGAAGAAAGGCCTAATGTCAAGGTCAGCTGGGAAAGGCAGAGGGATGTCTCTTCCCTGAGACAGAAGTGTGGTTGGAGGTGTGGAGGCATAGAGCCAGGAGCAACAAGACTGGAGAGTAATCAGTGGAGTCAAAGGAGATGCTCAACGGCCCCTAGCTGCTCAGACTGTGAGCTCGTCGCATCAAGGGCCTCATACCCTCTGCCCCCTCCCCGACTTCTCCAGTCTTGGGCACCCAGCCTGGCTCTTGTCCTCTGAGGCCTTTATCTCCCCCCACCCCCCAGTGGTCAAAGATCAGGCTTTGGTGCACCCCTTCCTCTGACCAGGCCTTTGCAGGCACTGCACTGTTGTCTCTGCCTGGAAGAGTTGTTTTCTGCTTTACAACTGGCTAACTCCCAGAATGTCCTTCAGATATCAGATTAAAAGTCTCCCTTGACCTTCCCAGTAGGACCAAATCTCACCATTATTAGAATTAAGTACTCTTATCCTTTGATGTACTGGGCACAGCAGTAATTTTGCATGTATTTGTGTGATTACTTTTTTATACCTGTCTCCTCCTTTCCCCATTACTTCCTCTACTCCATAAGGAATAAAGGATGTGCTCCACAGGGTGTTTCATGAATGAATGAATGGCTAGAGAAGCTTTGGAAATTTAGAAAGACAAAAGAAATTTAAAGTGTTTCTGAGGAACAAGGACGGCCTGGTTTCCCAAGCCTAGTGAAACATGACATGGAAGCCCACCATTGAACAAGAAGGTCACTTGATGACCACCATGTGAAAACTGGTTCCACTGGTGAATGCAAGATTAAGCACCTAAGACGGAATATGAAAAATGTGTTATGAGCCCAAGAAAGGGAGGAGTCATGCTGAAAAGGCTTTCTGGGGGAGATGAGACATGGGTTCTGAAATCATCTTTCAGTCAGATCTCAAATTTCATCACTAGGCGAAGCTCAAGAAGGAACATTAGGTAGACATTCAAGCCAAACTCAGATGTACAAGAAAAAATTTGTTCAAATTCAGAATAAAGATGGAACAAGAAACTGCAACCGATAAAATACTGCAAGACTCGTTTGCTACAGCATGGGGGAGGACAGGACTGTTTGAGAGTGCATTTAGGATAATAGCATTTAAAGTTTATCCCCACACTTTCAGGGTTCGGAGGCTGACTTTGCTACTTTTCCCTTACAAGTCTTCCCCAAGCATCTAATCCCATAGCACTTGAAATGTGGGCTCCAGACCAGCAGCATCTGCAACATTTGGGACCTTATTAGCTTGGCAAGTTATCAAAGCCCCACCCCTGACCTGCTGGGTGAAGAACTTGGTAGAGCCATGCAATCCGATTTAACAAGTCCTCCAGGTAATTCTGATACAAGCTCAAGTTTAAGAGCCACTAGTCTCCAAACAGCAGGGGTGATGCTGAGAGAAGAGAGTAGAAGTCATAGGAATTTGCCCAAGACTGGAAGGCTCAGGCAGCTAAACCTAAAACCTTCCCCTTATAGAAGCCTATTGGGTCCTTGCAATGGGCAGGTATTATTTTTTTCTATTCTATAAGAAATGGATACAAACTCATCGAGCAGTTTAACAAAAGACCTAGAGCCTCTATAAGTTTGCTAGAGCTGCTGTAACAAAGCACCACAAACTAGGTGATTGGAAACAATAGAAATTCATTCTCTCACAGTTCTCTAGAAGTCTACATTCAAGGTTCCACCAGGGCCTATTCCTTCTGAGGGCTGTGAGGGAGTATCTGTCCCTTGCATTATGCCCAGCTACTGGATTAAGGGCCCACTCTATTCCAGTAGGACGTCATCTCAGTTTAACTAACTGCATCTGCAATGAACCTATTTCCAAATAAAGTCACATTCTGCGGTACTAGGGGGTTAAGGCTTCCACAGATCCTTGGGGGAACAACTGAACCCACAACGAGGCCCTAACTCAGGACTCCTATTGAGAACACCACACTCCTCAGCATTAAGTCACTTGCCCAACACCAGGAACACAGGGACACTTAGCAGTTTTCTTTATTTAATGCCACTGGCAGAGAAAAGCCACATAAGGATGTTACTCCCTTCACACAGCGTGCATCTCCAAACCAATGATGTTCAGATATGCTAACTAAGGATATTTTGGGGGACCCTTCTTCCCATTACAAATCTGGTATGTTTAAACATATTACGTAGCATCCTCCTATTTCTTAGATTGATACATAGCCATTAAGAGACATAGTTTAATGGAAAGAAGAGAAGGTTCATCATCCATCCTACTTACTCTGTGTCCCTCTGGCTTTAGCCATTAAACAAACAAACAAACAAACAAACAAACACCTCTGAGTAGTTGGAGAGACTCATTAGACCTGGAAATACCAAACTTAAATTCAGAAGACTATAAATTCAGAACTACTCTGTGGTTCTCTGTAGTCCTTTTGGGCTCACGACTTCCCTAAAGAAAACTTGGAGATGTTTGTGACCCACTTACCTTTTTTTTTTTTTTTGTCTTTTTATGGCCACACCCATGGCATATGGAGGTTCACATGTTAGGGATCAAATTGGAGCTATAGCTGCCAGCCTACACCACAGCATAGCAACACAGGATCCAAGCGGTCTGCAACCAACACCACGCTCATGACAACACTGGATCCTTAACTCACTGAGTGAGGCCAGGGATAGAACCCATGTCCTCGTGGATCCCAGTCAGGTTCCTTACTGCTGAGCCAAGATGGGAACTCCCTGTAACCTACTTATCTTATGAGTAATTCTGACCTTTAAGCATTGAACAACCAGGGGAGAGATGAAGTGTGTGATTCAGTCCCCACCAACTCACCCCTAATGCTCTCCCTCCTGAAGTAGTGTTAGCCTAGGATGCACCTTACAGTTCAGCACCTTTTTTTTTTTTTGGTCTTTTGTCATTTTTAGGGCCTCACTCACGACATGTGGAGGTTCCCAGACTAGGGGTCTAACAGGAGCTGTAGCTGCCAGCTTTCGCCACAGCCACAGCAATGCGGGATCCGAGCCGCGTCTGCAACCTACGCCACAGCTCACGGCAACGCAGGATCCTTAACCCACTGAGTAAGGCCAGGGATCGAACCCGCAACCTCATGGTTCTTAGTCGGATTCGTTAACCACTGAGCCATGATGGGAACTCCTCAGCACCTTCTGTTTAAGAATTTTGCTGGTCAAAAAAATGCCTGAGCACTCAGACCTAAATTTTATCATGAAATTCTTTTCAATGCACACTGAGACATCTACACTGTAAAGTATATATGAAAAAATTCCAGTTATATTTGTGAATGCCATTCAAGTGCCTAAGGGGCTAAATGAATGGACTGCCCTCCAAAGGAAACTTCTAATTTCCTTCATTTCACTGATCATATACTATCACCACATTTTCAGTTAGATTCAAGGAGCAGCATTGATATGTCTATTGACCAAAAACAAATAGACTGCCAGTTATTTCTCCCACCACAAAAAGGGTGGAGGGATGTTTATATCAGAGAATTACAATTTGGGGTCTGCAACTATGGTGTGCCACATGCAAGGCTTCAGCAAATATAGAGAGGAGAACTCTTTTATAAAGTGGAAAGGGAAATTGGGAGGACTGTAGTAAACAAAGGCTTTTCATTGGCTGGGTTGTTGTCAGGAAGGAAGAGAAGCCTTCTCCCTGTTAGGCTCTGCTAATGACATAAGGTGTGAGTGCTCCCCCTTCTGGTCTCCCAACTCGATTTAATTGAGGTTTCCATTTAATTTTTAATATCTCATGTAATCAAAGCCTTCTCTCTCATTTAGTTTCCATTTGTCTAATATTTTGCATCATGTAAACAACCAAATATGAATTTTTAAAATTTCTAAACCTCTTTTAAGATTTCAAAATGGTTATTCTGGTTAATTATGGCAAGGATTCTAATATATTAATTTTTCTCAAAATCTTTTGTAATTATTATTTACTCAGATTTTTTTATCAAGCATAAACTATTCAGGATGAACATTATCTATTTTAAGGAGAATTTTCAAAAGAAAAACTAAGACCCAAGAGGAAAATGTGCAAAGAATATGAGATCCCTGAATTTCTATAAATAATTATGTGTATGAAAAGAACCTGGTATCACTAGAAATAGGGTTAAAATAAATAATCCCAAGTTTAATAAATTGGCAAGGATTTTAAATATAGTATTTTGATGAAGATACTGTGAAATAAGTGTTCTATATATTTCCAGGCAGAATAAAATTGGTGCAACTAATGAAGAGTGGTTTGGCACTACATATAACCTTAACACCTGTATTCCTAATTCAGTCATTTTATATCCAGAAAAGTACTTTAGGTATCTTAATTAAATAGAGATTCAGGCAATTAGCCATCAGAAAAATGTGAATCAAAACCATAAGGAAATAAGACTTCCCTGCCACTAGGATGGCTATAACTTTAAAAATACATAATGTTAAGTGTTGGTGAGGATGTGAAGAAATTGAAAGCATTTTATTGCTTGTAGGAATCAAAATTGTGCAACCACTTTGGGAGAGTCTGGCAGTTTAAAATAGTTAAACATAGAGTTGCCATATGACCCAGCATTCCCTCTCTGACTTACATACCCCAGAGAAATGAAACCATATGTCCACACTAACTCGTACATGAATGTTCATACTGGTATTATTTTAAAGAGCCAAAAGTGAAAACAATCCAAATGTCTACCAACTGATGAATGAATAACATGTGGCCCAGACAAACTGTAATATTATTTGACAATAAAGAAATGAAGTGCTGATACACACCACAATATGGATAAGCCTTGAAAATACTATGCTCGATGAGATATGTCTGTCACAAAGGACTACATATTGTATAACTCTGCTTATATAAAGTATCTTAAATAGGCAAATCTATAGAGACAGAAAGTAGATTAGTGGTTACCTTGGGCTGGGGAGGATAGAGCGATTGGGGTCAATGGCTAGAAAGAACAGGGTTTCATTTGAGGATAACGGAAATGTTCCAGAATGGATCGTGGTGAAGGATGCACAACTAGTTCCCAATCCTGGATTTGCCATACGTGGTTATCTGACTACCTCTGCCATTTACAGTGTTTTCTGAAATCATCATCACTTGCTCCCCCTAAATTCCTGCCTTTCTGCAATTCTCATCTCCAAATAAGACTTTCTCAACAGCCAGCCTGCTGTCTCCTTTCACTGTTCTCTTCCATCTACCACTATTCTTTTGTCTTTCCCAGAATCCAGTTTGTGTTTCTGCGCACATTGCCTGGCGGTACAGTATAGATGTCTAGGAACAGGCTGGCACAGGCAGAAGTCCTTTTAAAGAGGATGGGGGAAAAAAGCCAGCAAAGCAAATGCCCTCTGGCTAGCAAGGTACAGGAAATCCATGAACACTCACATGGCAATAATTTCTGTCCTCAGTATCAGAGTCCAGCTCTCAAAAGAGAATCCCAAGGCTCATCTCATTCCCTTTGCCTCTTTCCTCCCTTCATCCTCCACTTGCTGTGCGTGGAAATCAGCCTGCACTCAGAGGACATGAAAATGTCTTCCCTGTTCAGCTCGGCTGGGGATGAGTCCAACTTCTCTGGTCCAGTGGGGCTTGGTTTGAACAAGTTAACTCATTCTTGGGGTTCTTAATGTAGCCACTGGGGAAGGAGGACAAGGTTTGAGTCAAGGTCAAATCACATATTCTAAAATGAAAGCTAGAGTGACTCCATCAACATAAAATACTAATAGCTACCATTTGAGCATCTTTCTGCCCATGAAATTTTACAGACATCACCTCATTATCCTCATATAACTCTATGCTGTATAGATTCTTTCCCGCATTTTATGAAGGAAGACACTGCAATTTGGACAGATCAAGTAATTTCGCTCATGGCTACAGCTGGTGAGAAGTGGAGCAGGAATTCAAACCTGGCCCTGTGTGTCTCTCAGGACTCTTCTCTCAGCTCTGTTCCTCCTGCATCAGGATAATGTCAGTTTCTCCCAAGTCCAGGTCAGAAGCTCTTCTTCCTGGAGAGAGAAGACCACTAAGTGCAACTTGGAAAAGGAAATTGTTTCAGGAGCTAAACTGATGGCAGATGAGAACGAAGCTTTCCCATGGTCTTGGATGATGAAGGATAGAATTTGAGGTAGTTCAAGTTGGAAGGGACAGTGTCCTTTAGGGGATTTTGCACTAGATGCCACTTCCTAAAGCTAGGCTTTTATGAAGAGCAGACAGTGGCTGATATAAATTAATCCACCCTCTCCATATTGATGTGATCTCTCCCCAGCCAAGCTTGTCAACACCAGAGGATGAATCATTTTCAGACTTGTCCTTTTACAAGCCCAAGTTTCCTGGGCCGAGTTCTAGAGGCTTCTCCTGCAGGAATTTATTTTTCTTTTCTCCAGTGGGCAAATATTTGGGCTGCTTTCAGCCTGGGACTGTTAGGAGTAATGCTGCTGAGAACATTCTTACATGCAGTACTCTTGCCACACATATGCAAGCATACCAGTTATGTATTTGCCCAGGAATAGAACTGCTTGGTCACAGCATAATGTATGCTCAATTTCATTATATAATGCCAAATAAAAATGACTGCACCGATTCACACTTTCCCTAGCAGTGTCTGACATCTTTGTTCCACATCCTCACTGGAACTTGAAATGTCGGTCTTTTTGACTAGCCATTCTGGTAGATATATGGTGGTGTCTCATGACTTCAGTTTGAATTTCCCTGATTATTAATGAAGGTGTGAGCATCTTCTCATATTTTTATGGATTATTTGAATATTCTCATTTGTGAAATAAATACCCATTTAAATCTATTGCCCATAATGCATTGTCTTTTTCTTATTGATTTATGAACACTTGATATATTCTAGATATATTTTATATCTAGGCTATAAAATAATCTAATCTGATAAAGATTATATCTTTATCACCAATATATATCAAGGATAATGTTTCCATAGTTATTAGTCTATTGGTCTTTGTTTAAGAAGGAGATTGGCCTATAATTTTTCCTTTTTCATAGTCACCTTGCCAGGTTTGGACAGGTTGTGCTGGTCTCATAAATTATGTTGGATGTGTCCTCTTTTGCCCTATACTCTAAAAAAATGTATGCAATATTTGTGGTATTCTTTAAATGATTAGCAGAATTCACTACTATGTATGAATTTACTACTACCATCAAGGCCCAAAGTTTTCCTCATGAGAGGTTTTTAATTATAAACTTAACAATTACGATATTTGCAGAATTATTCTATTTCTTTTGTATCAAATTCAGCCTCTTTTCCATGCAACTGGCAAACTTTAAATTTTATAATATGTTTGCATAAAGCTATTCATTATATTCTCATATATTTAATATCTATAAGTTATCATTATAATGATGTTGATTTCTTCATTCCTGACATTGGTTATTTTTTACTTCTCTTTCTCAATCTGTCTTAGCAGGGGTTTATCAGTTTTATTTGTTTCTCCAAAAAAGCAATTTTTCGTGTACTGATTTTCTGTATTTTGTATTTGCTTTCTATTTCATTAATTTTTACTCCTATCTTCATTCTTTCCTTCCTTTTACTTTAATTGAACAGTCTTTTCTAAACTTCTTGAGAGAAATGGTCAGTTCATTGATTTTTCAACATCCCTCATTTAATTTAAATGTGCATATTTCCATTTAAGCACGGTTTAAGCTGTATGCCACAGATTTTAATATGTAATAATTTATTCTGTTTAAAATATCTTCCAGTTTCCAGGCCACATATAAATCAGTGAAACTGGAACACACCCTCACACCATGCACAAAAATAAACTCAAATGGCTTAAAGTCTTAAATGTAAGACAAGACACCATCAAACTCCTAGAAGAGAACACAGGCAAAACATTTTCTGACATCAACCATAGAAATGTTTTCTTCGATTGGTCTCCCAAGGCAACAGAAGTAAAAGCAAAAATAAACCAATGGGACCAAGTCAAACTGACAAGTTTTTGCACAACAAAGGGAACCATAAAAAAAAAAAAGACAACCCACGGAATGGGAGAAAATAGTTTCAAGCAATGCAACTGACAAGGGCTTAATCTCTAAAATATACAAACAACTTATACAACTCAACAGCAAAAAAGCTACCGACCCAATTGAAAAATGGGCAAAAGACCTGAACAGACATTTCTCCAAAGAAGATATACAGATAGCCAACAAACACATGAAAAAATGCTCAACATCAATGATTATTAGAGAAATGCAAATCAAAACTACTATCAGATGCCACGTCACACCAGTCAGAATGGCCATTATTAATAAGTCCACAAATAATAAATGCTGGGGAGGGTGTGGAGAAAAGAGAACCTCCTGCTCTATTGGGAATGTAAATTGGTAGAACAACAATGGAAAACAGTATGGAGGTACTTCAGAAAACTAAATATAGAACTGCTATATGATCCAGCAAGCCCACTCTTGGGCATATATCCAGATAAAATTTTCCTTGAAAAAGACACATGTACCTGTATGTTCACTGCCAAACTGTTCACAATAGACAAGACATGGAAACTATCTAAATGTCCATAGACAGATGAATGGATTAAGAAGATGTGGTATATGTATACAATGCAATACTACTCAGCCATAAAAAAGAACAAAATAATGCCATTTGGCAACATGGATAGAACTAGAGATTCTCATACTAAGTGAAGTAAGTCAGAAAGAGAAACACAAATACGATATGATATCACTTATATTCAGAATCTAATATAGGGCACAAATGAACCTTTCCACAAAAAAGAAGCTCATGGTATTGGAGGACAGACTTATGGTTGCCAAAGAGGAGAGGGAGGGAGTAGGATAGACTGGGAATCTGGGGTTAAGATGCAAACTATTGCCTTTGGAATGGATAAGCAATGAGATCCTGCTGTTTAGCACTGGGAATTATATCTAGTCACTTATGATGAAGCATTATGGAGGATAATGTGAGAGAAAAAATGTATATATGTATGTGTGACTGGGTCAATTTGCTGTACAGTAGCAAATTGACAGAACACTGTAAACCAGCTAAAATGGAAAAAATAAAAATCATTGGAGTTCCCTTCGTGGCTCAGTGGTTAACGAATCCGACTAAGAACCATGAGGTTGCGGGTTCGATCCCTGGCCTTGCTCAGTGGGTTAAGGATCCGGCGTTGCCGTGAGCTGTGGTGTAGGTTGCAGACACGGCTCAGATCCCACGTTGCTGTGGCTGTGGTGAAGGCCAGCAGCTACAGCTCCTATTAGACCCCTAGCCTGGGAACCTCCACATGCCACGGGTTTGGCTCTACATAAAAAGGCAAAAAGACAAAAAAAATCATTAAACAATAAGAAAGTATCTTCAAGTTTCTATTATAATTTTTGCCTTTAGCCATGGGTTATTTAGAAGCATATTGCTTAATTTCTAAATATAAGGGAATTTTATAAAAATCTCTTCATAACTGATTTCTAAATTAATTCCCTAGTGGACTTAGAACATACTCTGTTTAATTTGAATCTTTTGAACTTTCTTCTCTGAGATGTGCTTCAGGTCCCAGAATATAGTCAAATTTTGTAAATATGCTACGCATTTTTTGAAATAATGTACATTCTGCCATTGCTGAGAACAGTCCTCTATGTATGTCTATAGGAGGTTTGCTAATAACATTGTTAAATCTTTTATGCCCTTACTGATTTTTGTCTGTCTTTTTATCAATAACTGAAAATGGAAATGTTTCAATTTCCTCCTCTCCTTTTTTTTTTTCTTTTTTAGGGCTGCACTTGTAGAATATGGAGGTTCCCAGGCAAGAGGTCAAATCGGAGCTGTAGCCAACGGCTTACACCACAGCCATAGCAACCGGGGATCCAAGCCGCATCTGCAACCTACACCACAGCTCACAGCAGTGCTGGATCCTTAACCCACTGAGCAAGGCCAGGGATCGAAACTGCATCCTCATGGAGGCCAGTCAGATTTGTCTTTTCTGAGCCATGACAAAGAACTCCTATTTCTTCTTATACGGCTGTCAAATTTTGTTTTATTTACTTTGAGGCAATATTCTAGGCTGCATACAATTTACCTTCATTTTATGTTCCTGGTGAGTAAAACTCTTTATTCTACTAATAATGTCCTTTATTTTGAAAGATTTTTAATTAAAAATATTTTATCTGATATTACTACAGATGGAAGATGTATATCATATATTAGTTTTCTTCTGCTTAATCTTCGTGTTTCAAACTTTTAGCCTTCTTATGATTTAGGTGTATCTTTTATAAACCTTATAAAATCTTATTAATTTCTTTTAATTTAATTTTAATTAATATCTTTAGTCTATTTACATTTAATGCAATTTCTGATGGATTTGGTTTAAAACTGTCATCTTACTCTGTGTTATTTGTTCCACCTGCTTTATCTTCCTCATTCTTGATGTTCTTAACTTGACCCAGTGTCTGTCATTCCACTTTTTCTTACATTAGCCTCAAAATTGTAAGCCCTTTTGCTATTCTTTTATTCACGTGTTACCTATGAGATTACAACATGCATCTTTGATTTATTAGAATACAATGTTTGGAGCTCCACTTGTGGCACAGTGGAAACGAATCTGACTAGTATCCATGAGGATGAGGGTTCAATTCCTGGTCTCACTCAGTGGGTCAGGGATACGGTGTTGCTCTGACCTGTGGTGTAGGTTGCAGATATGGCTCAGATCCTGTGTTCCTGTGGCTCTGGTATAGGATGGCAGCCTCAGTTCTGGTTCGACTCCTAACCTGGGAAACTCCATATGCCACAGGTGCAGCCCTAAAAAGACCAAAAATAAAAAAAAAAGAATACACTGTTTACCAGTACTCTCCCCCTCTTCTTGGACAATGCTAGGACTCTAGAATATTTTAACTCCTTTTACGTGCTTCATGACAAAGATTTATAAGACATTTTTATTATTGTTTTAAATAGACAATATTCATTCAAATATATTCATAAACATCCTTTTCTACTGCTTTTCCTTTCTTCCTGCTTCTCCCACCCTCCATCTGGGAATATTTTCATTCTGCCTAAAAAATATTCCTTGGTATGTTCTTAAGGTATGCTGGTGATGAATCCTCTAAATTTTTGTCCCTCTGAAAATGTCTTTATTTCACTTGCATTCTTTAAGGATAACAATAGAATTTCAGTTCCGCAGTTATTTTCATTCAGTATTTCTTGTAGATGTCTCCGTTTTCTTCTGGATCCCGTTATTTCTCAGACAAAGTCCACAGTCCAATCGTAATTTGAGGGTAATATGTCTTCACTCCCTCCCACAACTGGCTGCTTTTAAGATTTTTCTACTCCTCATTTGTTTTCAGCAGTTAAACTGTGATGTGCCTCAGTGTGGATTTCTTTTATTTATCCTCTTGGTAGGACTTCTTGATCTGTGTTTTGATGTTTTCCACCAGTGTGGTAAATTTCTTAGCCATTGTATTTTTAGTTATTAATTCTGCCACATCCTTTCTGAGACTACAACTACTCATATCCTAGGCCTTTTTCACTATATTTCACTTTTTCACCCTTTCATCTCTCTAAGCTTCCTTCTTGCTTATCATTTGTTAACTCTATTCCTAAGTATGTTCAAATGTTCATTCTTCAGTTTTTTGAGATAGCATATAAAACATAATTTTTTGCGTGTACTGAGCTTTTATTCAATGACTTTAATAAATTAATTTATTAATTATAAAACTTTACCTAAAGATTCTTTATAATTTTTCTACAAATGTAAACATGTGGTGTGTGAAGGGCAGATGCTTCTCCTCTCCTAATGTTTTCTTTTTTATGACTTATTGCACTGAGTGGGATCTTCAATAAAATATTGACCACCAGGGGTAATATCAGGCATTTTTCTTTCTCCCAATCTCAAGGGCAAGTTGGCAATATTTCCCCATTAAGTGCTGAATTTTGCCTTTTTTTTTTTTTGTAGGTAGATTGTATTCTATTTAAAACATTCCCACCAATTACTAGTTTGGAACATGGTTGAATTCCAACAAATATTTTGGCTGCAGCTATTGAAATAATCAGATAATTTCCCCTTTATTCTGAAGTGAATTACATTGATTTTCAAATATCTAAGCAAATTTTCACTCCTGGGAAAAAAAACAACTTGGTTATATTGCGTATGTACAATATACTTTTCGTGTGTTGATGGATTCGATTTGTTAATATTTTACTTAGGATGTGTGCACCTATGTTTGTAAGGAAACTTGGCCTATCATTTTCCTTTCTTGTACTATCCTTTATAGGATTTGTGTTTGATTCTTTCATACATCTGAAGGCATGAGCATTCTAGAATCACCTTAATACAATTTCAGAACTAGACATGATTACAAATGGACAGCAGTTCCTGAAGGAACCAGGCTAGTTACTACCTATTTGCCCTTATTCTTCTTTGGATGTCAACCCAAAACATGGATCTACTTGTCACCATCACATTTGCAGGGCTTCTGCTTCAAATTTGGTTTCCTCAGCTCCAAAAGCTTTACAAATTGTCGCTCAGCTCTTAGCCTGCCAGCTGCCTTTTCTAGAATTCGCAAAACTCCCCAAGAAAAAGCAGCTCCAAAAATCACGTTTACCTCTCTAGATTTCCCCCTCTTCCTGGTATTATGGCCTGGTAATTTTTCATTGCTTTAAGTCTCCGATGCCTTGAATTAGATTTGTAAAAATATTTTGTTCAACACTCCTAGTTGGCCTTAGCAAAAGGTTGACCCAATTTCCATGTTCACTGGAATCAGATGTTCCTGCCTGCTTTTGAGTAATTCAGTGATTGCACAAAACAAGGTTCTAAAATTCACTGGTAGTTATCAAAATGTTCATGTCACAAAGAAAAAGCTGCCAGTGTCCTGCATAATGCAAGGGGTAGTACATTCAAAGCTGGAAAAATTACAATATGCCATTGGTGATATGGCTGAATAAGAATTTAAGTTATCTATTGAATGACTTCATTCAGGATAAGAAGTTCTCTTAACAGAGAAATCAGGTTCTTCATCTCTGGAGAAGAATCAGGAAGCAGGTTTATAGTATCTGGTGACAGTATTGACAATTTTAGAATTTTTTAATAGAAAACAATTATATTGACATTTATGTAGGCAAAATATACCCAAGATGAGGAACTATTGAACAATCCCATTAGTACCATTAATAATATCATTAAAATAATTAAACCTTTTGTACAGCAGAAATTGGCACAACATTGTAAATCAACTATACTTTACTAAAAAAGTGAATTGAGTTGAAAAAAATTAAAACCACCCATAAATTAAAAAAAAATCAATCCCTTAACTAGTTCCACAGTCATGACCCACAAATGTCCACATCAGCCTGGTGGGCACCGGTTCTCAACTCTTTATTTTGCAGGGGGAAAAAAAAAGGAGTTATTGGTTCAGACCCTGAATCACAAGTCATATTCTCCACCTTACCACCAACCAGGAAAAATAAGTAAATAAATAAGGAAGATGGCCTTTTGTTTGTTTTAGTCTCATTTTTATATCTTCAAATAGGTGTTTCCTTTTCCTAAGATGTTATCTAAAAAAATGGAACCCATTAACAGTCTGGGAAAATGGAGAGTGTTAAAATCAGCTTGAAGAAAACTCAGCTTCTAGAGAAACTTCAAGTTTCTCTCCCAATGATCTATAATTTATGCTGCTTCTCCTCCATTCCCACGGGGGAGCAGAGCAGGCTCTTGTTGAGCAATAAATCTATTCACAGATAACATCACCAAATCCTTAACAATCTCAAACATGAAAAATGAGGCTTTAAAACAACATTATGAACAACACCAGAAATAGTGAAGTTAAGCAAATAGTATCTTGGAAGGGGGGACATGCAATGACGACATTCCCAATGTTAAGCATGCTGTCACCACAAGAATATTTGAGTTTCCATAGAGCTTCATGCTGGGGGGATGAAAGAATCTACTCCAAGAAGTGACCAACACAGAAAAACTCTATCTTGAAAGATAGCTGGAGAACATGCCTGAATCTATTCTGTGTCTGCCTTACCATCAATGGGAGGGAATATTTATTGAGATCTCAGAAAGTATTTAGACATTTGTAAACAAGAGCTGTAAAAGTCACAGAGAAGATGCAGTCCTTTCCCCTTAGGACATTTCACTCAAAGTGTGCCTTTCTCTAGGCAGATACCACTTGTATTTTTCTTTCTCCAACATGGAGATTCTTCGCATCCACACTCCAAATGAGGATTCAATTGATGGGATTTAAATGTGTCTCTGCAGAAATGGAGAAGCAAGCAGGCTTGATGACTATTACAAAAACGTTCCCGCTAGAGGGAATTTCAGGAATCATGAACCATAGAACGAAAACTAGATGCAGTCAAAGATCATGAGATCAGGTATCAAGGATGCAGGCCAGATCGCATCCATGGAAAGACAGATTTTGCCCTTTTCTGCCTGAAATATGTGGCCCTCTCCATTTGCCTCTTATTTTTAGAGAAGCAGGAGTTCACAGAAATAGTTTTCTGCTTCAAGAAAATCTACTGGCGGAGGTTCCCACGTGGAGCAGCGGGTTAAAGATTCAGTTCTTCTGCAACCGTGGCACAGGTTCTGTCCTTGGCCAGGGAATTTCCACACAACACAGGTGAAGCCAAAAAAGAAAAGAAAAGAAAACCTACTGGCAAGTCTGGTGATAAATGCTAACTAATTTTTCGTATCAGTGGAATACACAGAGCAGAGTGACAGAGGTGGATCAAAGTTTTGTGAAATCTAAAACTTACACAACGGTGGAGGACACTTTAAGAAAAAAATACAAAATAATAAACACAATATTAGGTCATGGGGCTTGGTTTAGCAGGGTTCTGACGTGTGAGCTTCCTGACTTCTGCGGTATGTGTACCTCTGCTCAAGGGGCAGACTTTCCTCAACTCCCGCTCGCTGTTATCTTTAGGAAAATTGGCCAGAGTGGCCAGATCTTTTGATGTTTTAAGAATAACCAGAAATAGGGATGTTTCTGAGAAATTCCTCCCCCATTTAAGAATATTGATAAGAAATTCAAACTTTAAAAAACTCTTCAGAAGACTCAGCTTTCAGTCATTACTCTGGCATATCTGGCAAAATGAAGTCAAAGGAAGGTTGTTGCCCAAATTACTTCACGCACCTCTCAACCTCACACCCTGGTGGGGGGCTGGCTGAACTGGAGCGGTGGCTTACATGTGAAATGCCTCGAGCTCAGATGATGATTTGGGCTGAGAAGCTTGAGAAGAGGGTGCAAACATACAGAAAACACTGGAACATAGTGGCAGAAGGAGATGACAGATTGAACGTGGGAGGAGAAAGAAAACCCACTTCCAGATCTCTTTCTTTGGAAATCAATTAAATTATGGCACCTCACAAAGTGATTTGCTGACTGGGGTGCATGGAAGACTTTAAGGCAGCCTTTCTGAAAATGTGGTCCACAGACCACCTGATCTAGAATACCCTGTGTGCTCGTGAGAATGTAGTTATCTGAGCCCAAACCCTGGAAGCGGTGTGCGAGTCTCTGCAAGTGGGGCTCCAGAAATGATCACTTTAACAAGGACTGGGTGATTCTTAGGCAAAGTGGCATTTGAGAAACTGGAAAGATGCTTTCTTATTCTTTTTCCTTTCTTTCTTTTCCTTCCTTCCTTCGTCCCTCCCTCCTTCCGTCCCCTTTCCTTCCTTCCTTTCTTTCTTTCTTTCATCTGGATAAGAGCTGCCTACAGAAGGAAATGGACGCGTGGGAAGCTTCCAGATGGCCAGTTATCAGAACTGGTACTTCTGGAAGGTATCAAGGGGTCAGTCCCCAGTAATTAGCACCTCTTTCGTGGCCTGAATATTTTTAGTTCTGAACTTGAATGGCTCTCCAAGCTGCCAAGCAGAATGAGCCACTGACACTTTCAGAAATCCATGTAAGCTGAACAAGCCACGTCCCTGAAGATCTGACCTTCTGACTTCCTCCCTGGCATCCTTGCTGACACATCACAACCTCAGCTGTATTTTGTTGACACTTAGCAGATGAAGTGTCCTGAAAACCCAAGGTTTCCTTTACATAAATTACAGAATGCTTACTAAGGACGGTGTCAATACCAGGGCCTTCCTATTAACACATTCTTCATTGGACTAACTTTGTGAGTCTCATGTGAAAGAAACGTCCCCAGGTGTATCTGTGCTGTTGTTAGAATGTGGGTCCACACAGCAAACCAAAGAAGCCACCTTCTCAAAATATCTCAGCTGTGCTACCATGTGCACTTGAACTTAGAGCCTACTGGTCTGCACTTCCCTACTTAACATGAATGGTTTGACATCATCTGTATCCACATGTTTTCCTCTATCAGAAGTTTAACTTCTTAAGAGGAGAGAACACATTTTATTTAATAAGAAGTCAACCAATTGGAGGTGGGGGGTGGGGGAGAAGCTGTGATTACGGCCTGTGAAGAAGGGAAGATAATGTAAGTTGCTGAGGAAGTGCTAGGGCAGATTACAACCTGACAAATCTGGACCCTGGGGAGGAGCCACTGTCTGGCTCACTGGGGCTCTTTAAATAATCCTGAGATAAGACAGAGCCCACAAACAGAGGAAATCTGCAGAGCTTCCAGCACTGGCAAGCTCAAAGCTTAACCTAAGATTTTTTTTTTCTTTTTAGGACCACACCCAAGGCATATCGGAGGTTCCCAGGCTAGGGGTAGAATCGGATCTGCAGCCACTGACCTACGCCACAGCCACAGCAACGCCACATCTGAGCCACGTCTGCAAACTACACCTCAGCTCATAGCAACACTGGATCCTTAACCCACTGAGCAAGGCCAGGGATCGAACCTACATCCTCATGGGTACTAGCCAGATTCCTTTCTGCTGAGCCATGACAGGAACTCCTGGCAGGCTCAAATCTTAAATATCCTTTCCTACCCTTATCAAGTCTCATTGCATTCTCCTCACCATCTGTGCTATCTTTTCTGTGGATCCATCTATTAGTCGTTTCTGGCTAATGGGTATCTCTGTTCTTAGATTTATTTCTGGACTCTGCTTTCCTCTTTTTCCTCCTCCCCCGGATAATTAGAGGAGGAGCTTGCATGTAACATCTCCTAGTTCAGCTTGCTCCCAATGGCCATCTCTCCTGCATCCAGTCGAGCAGGGCCCAGATGGGATGAGTAGGCAGGATTTAAAGGAAATTGGGAAGGGAACAGGGAGATGTGAAGGATATATCATGGCTGAAGTTCCCCCCAACCACATCTATATCTCAGTCAAGGAATAATAAGAACAGCATATTACATGTGTGTATCAATTTCCATGTGGAGAAAAATGAAGGTTTTGATGTCCTGGGTTTTGATTAGCATCTTGAATAAATGATGCTGCAAGGTTATCGTTTTCATCTGGCCAAGAAGCTATTGAAAAGGTGCCGGCTCTCTGGTTCTCCTTGCAGAGGTAAAAAAATACACAGTCAATTCAGACTTTTAAATAGACTGTCCTTGTCTTACTCTCTTTTCCAAAAATGTTTCTTTAAAAAGAAAACCTAAACATTGTCTGTGAGTCTGTTTCTTTCACCTAGAGTTACCAAAGGGGGCAGGATTGGTGCGGGGTGGGAGGGATGGACTGGGGGTTTGGGGTTGGCCAACGGGGACCTGCTGTATAGCACAAAGAACTCTACCCAACATTCTGTGATAACGGGTGGGAAAAGAACCTGAAAGAGAATGGACATGTGTATACGGATGACTGAATCGCTTTGTTGTACAGCAGAAATGATCACAACCTTGTAAACCAACTATACTTCAATAAACCTTAAAAAAAGAAGGAAAACCCAAGTATTTATTTTCAGCAGTCATCTTCCTTCCAACTCTGCCACTGCCTAGAACTGTTGTCAAGAGACTATTGTCACAGTTTCCTGGCTGGTGTTCTCTGTCCAAGATTGTCTGCCTTCAGTCCACCTTCTCCGATAATACCAGTGTGAACTTCCAAAACTCTCACTCTTGCCTAGTGGTTTGAAGAGGACTGTAGCTCTTAAATAAATTCACTCTTTGGTTAAATCCTTCTTTCTGAGAAAACTTTAGGTCCTTATGGCATTACTGATATATTATTCCAAACCTTCATAAATTCTTCCTGAAAATTTATTTAAAGGGGGGGACCTCTCCCAACAAGTATTATGAGGCTGACATGACCTAGATACTGAAAGCTGACAGGATCATTTTAAGGGAGGGAAATCACAGGTCTATCTCTCTCAGGAACATAGAGACAAAAAAAAATCCAAAAAAAAATATTTTTAGTCAATCAAATCTAACTACAAATAAAAAGGATAATACAAGACAACTAAGTTGGATTTACTCCAGAAATGCAAGACTGACTTAACACTTTAAAAAAATATCAATTAAGGATATTAACAGACCAAAAAAAGAAAAATCATTGATCACATCAACGAGTACAGAAAAAAGTTTAAAATTCCTTTACAGTAACAAACTGTTAGTAATAAGAAATTATTAGCAAACTATAAATAGGAGGCAACTTCCCAAGCTATATCTACAAATATGGAGCATATGTCATACTTAGTGGGGTTATACTGAAAGTGTTTCCCTAGAGATAAAGAATGAGACAAGAACTGCTGCTGTCACTATACTTATTCAACATTTTACTGGAGGTACTACTGGCAAGTACAAAAGGCAACATTAAAAAATAAAAGGTAATAAAGGTTGAAGTAAGAAATAAAATTTTGTTTACATATGACATTATCACGTATCTAGGGAATAAAAAAGAATCTTCAGATAAGTGAATATTTATTGGCATTAATAAGTGAATTTAGAATTATAGATGTGAATTTAGAATTGCAGTTTTATATGCCAGCAACAATGAAATTCTAAAAGGAAAAATGACACCATATTCACTAACACCAAACACCACCAAAGGTGTAGAAATGAATCTAATGAAAGTTATGAAAAACCTCCAAATAAAGCTATAAATATAGTTGGGGGAAATTAAAGACAAATAAATGGAGAGATAGAACATATGTACCAAAAGAAGGCATTAGGAGGAAGAAAAGGCAAGTTGCAAAGTAGAAGTATTTGAAGTTCAGACATTCAAGAAAGGACATATTCAGAAAATGGAGACATTTTAGAAATAAATACAAAAAGGATGAGAAACACAATTTCAAAATATGAGCACAAGGTTCAAATGAGCACATCACCTATGAAGATATCCAAATGACATGTAAGCTTTCAAAAAGGTGCTCAAACTTAGTATCTGTTAAAGAAAGGAAAATATAACTAGACACCACTAAAATCCACAGAATGCAAAACATTTAAAAGAGTTTTAAAAAAGTGTTGGCGAGAGTCTGTAGTAATTTGAACTCTTATGGACTGCTGGCAGGGTTCTACCACTTTTGAAAACTGGTGGTCTCCCTGTGCATAGCCTATGACCCATCAATTCTACTCACCAGTATGCAACAAACAGAAATGCACACATACGTACTTGAAAAACCTGTACAAGGATGTCCTTAGCAACTTCACTGATAATAGCCAGAAGTGGAAAACAACTCAATTTATAAAGAATAGTGTAAATTAATACATTGAAGTATATTCATAACTCAGTCTCAAATACCTGTCTCACAAACATAGTTTTGAGATTGAGGCTACACATAAAGAAAGCACATAGTCTGTATCCTCATTTTCATAAAATTTCAGCGACAATGCTCATATGTATTAGTGACCTGGGGGAGGGGCATACAGAGGATTCAGATGTGTTGAAGGTACCCTGTTTCTTGGCTTGAATTATGGTTAAATGGACGTGACCATTTTTTAAAACTTCATCAAGTTGTGTGCTTATACTCTTTGTACTTTTCTAATGTTAATTTGTCTTAGCTCTGGCTGCATAGATTGTTTGACTTAAACAACACACATTTATCTCTCACAGTTCTAGAGGCTAGGAAATTCAAAATCAAGGCCTGGCAGATTCAGTGTCTGGTGGGGGCCCACTTTCTAGTTCACAAAGGGCATCTTCTCACTA
Source organism: Catagonus wagneri (assembly GCA_004024745.2). Taxonomy (NCBI): domain Eukaryota; kingdom Metazoa; phylum Chordata; class Mammalia; order Artiodactyla; family Tayassuidae; genus Catagonus; species Catagonus wagneri. The sequence goes on along the minus strand of PVHT020000022.1, from coordinate 20,611,538 downwards.
TGTCCTCACATGGTGGAAGAATCTAGAATGCTCTCTGGGATTTCTTTTAGGAGGGCATTAATCCCATTCCTAAGGGCTCCACCCTCATGACCTAATCAGCACCGAAGGCCCCCACCTCCTGACAGTCGCACTGAGAATTAGGTCTCAACAAGTGAATTGGGGGTGGGGGTAGGGAGGTGGAATCGGGGTGACAAAAACATTCAATCCATAACATCATTCCACTTTATTCAAAAGAAAAATATCACTTTTTTCAAAGTGACTTTTTTGACTCCCTAGAGATAAATAATGGCTTTAGCAAATGCGGTCAGTGGAGACGAGGGGACAGAAGCCAAATTGGAGTAGGTTACAGAGTGAATGAAGAGTGCAAAACTGGAGACGGGGCATGAAGTAACTTGAGATTTTTGATAACAGGCGAGGGTAGGAAAAATAAGGCCGAAATACAGATGGTCGAGGAGCTCCTGTTGCCATGATTATTTGGTTTTGTTTTTTGAAGGTGGGAGATTAAATTGGAATATTTGCTGACTCTTCCCCCAGCTGCATCACATACTAATATTAGAGAAAAAGCAGCCTTGGGCGGTTGGGGGTGGGGATGGGAGTGGGGGAAGGGCATGAAAGGATGAGGCGCAGAGAATTGTGGGGAAAAAAAGGGAGGCTGGGACCAGAGGGCTGGTGGGGGTGCAGTTTCAGCCAATTCAGAGCTTTACAGGGAAGGAAAGTCTGGTTGCAACTTCTATTGAGGGTTTTAGTTTCTAGAATCTATTAAGTTTCATTATCTTTTATTTCACAATAGGAGTTTTACTCCAAAGATATTTAAAGACAAGCCAAAGACAAAGCCAGAGGTCTGGGGCATAATTTTTTTAATGGCATTTTCCTTGGGATAAAGAGTGAATGGAGCCTCTACTCACCCCCACATCTACCAAATAAATTGATCAGAATCTCTGAGGGTGAAGCTTGGGTATCTATCTGCACTTTATCAAATCTCCAGATTATTCTAATATGCAGCCAGACCTGAGAAGCATGGGCTAGGGGATACATCTCATCTGTTCATTATCATTTGTTGAGATATCTCCTCATAAGCTCTCTGATCCTGAGAACCAGAGTAGGTAGCTGGTTACTAAGGCCCACTTACCAGGCTATAAGAACATACCATTCTAGGCTTTTTAAACAGCAAAAGTCAACTGTGTGTGCATGTGTATATGCACACACATGTCTTTATGGTAATTATTTTGTGCTGCTCCTTTCTTTTTGTTTGTTTGTTTTTTGTCTTTTGTCTTTTTAGGCCTGCACCAGCATATGGAGGCATATGGAGGTTCCCAGACCCGGGGTCGAATCTGAGCTGTAGCCACTGGCCTACCCCACAGCCACAAGGGATCCGAGCCACGTCTGCCACCATCTATACTACAGCTCAGGGCAATGCCGGATCCTTAACCCACCGAGCAAGACCAGGAATCGAACCTGCGTCCTCTTGGAAACTAGTCGGGATTGTTAGCCACTGAGCCACTATGGAACTCCTTTTCTGGTTTATGAACCCCATTTATCAACAGGGTCTCACCCAATCATCAGGGATCCTTAGTGGAGAAGTCCTATTAGTGACATTCCCATTCTGCAGATGAGGACGGTAAGCCTCTTTTGAGACCAATGAGATCACCTGTCCAGTTGCACTGGTTGGGCCCTGCCCAAGTGCCCCCAAACAAAGGCATAAGGGGGCTGAGATGGAGCCTCTGCACTGCTCTCAAGCTTCTGCATGGAGCTCTACGCGCCCATTAGGAACAGTGAGTTTTTCTAATTCACACAAAGGCATTGTCTTGTCAGGAGCAGCGCCCCCAATTTGGAGGGTGGGATGCAAGAGCCTGAAGTTCCTTCTCCATCACTCTGTGCGATAATGTCTGTCACTGACCCCCTCCCCAACCCCAGTGTCTCGTGGTCTTTCAGCACTGGCTAGCAGGCTCTTGCTTGCAGTGTTTTCCCCCTGCCACAGTCAGGGTCAAGGATCAGACCAAGGCAGTGTGGTTGGTCGGGAGCACAGATCCGAGTCAAAGGCTCTGGGCGCAAATTCCAGGCCCCCACTGACCAGGAGACTGAGAAACGCATTTAATTTCTCTGGGTTTCCATTTCCCCAGCTGCCTCACCACTGCTTCTAACAATTTGTATGTTAAAACTTATTATTAGCTTCCTAAAGCTGTGTCCATTGAATCTCAAGTCTTCCCGAGAAGAAACAGTGAAGGAGTGACTGCTGATAGTACTTTAAGGAGACATTCAGCTCTGTTGGAGAAAATGCTTTGTCTCCTCGGTGCTAAAATAAGAAATTCATCTAATTTCAGTATCCCCAGAGGTGAGATATATAGAATCTAAATAAAGGTTAAGCTCAAGCTGATAGTGGTATCTCTTTCTTTCCTTTCTTTCCATTTTTTTTTTAATTGGGAAAGTAAGCCAACCTAATTAAACCCGGTGTATGGCATTTATAGTTTATGTATTCAGATTTACGGAACATGTAATTTAAAATCTTAAAGTCATGAAAATGGATTTTTCTTCTCCTCCTTCCTTCTTCCCCACTTTGAGGTAATGGCAGGCCTTTCCCAGCCTCTCTCTTTCTCTCTGTCTCTCTCTTTCATTCTGCAGAGAGGTCACAGTGTTGCCTCTGACATAATGTTCTTCCTCAGCCACCAAGCAAGGACATAATCCACGAGCACAAGACTGTGCTGAGCCTTGGCTCCAGGGCTGGAGTAATTCAGAAGGATTGAGGCTGGCCGTCCTCGGATCTTTTAACAAAGAGCATCAGTGGGCACAGAGAAAGATGCTGCCTCAAAACCATATTCCCCTGAAGGTGACTTTAAGTGCAAAAATATTGAACCAGGTATCTCACCTTTCACCATAGGCAAACTGGATAGCGCAGTGCAGTCCTGCCTCTGGGAAGAGTTTCTGACGGTGACTCGACAATACTTGTAAATGCACAGTTGTGCAGTATTTAAAAATAAGACTGTGTTTCTTTGGACACGTCTAAATTTTAAGATTCTTAGCCCTCTCACTTTAAGTGCTCATCTCTATTACAATGCTAATAATACCACCAAGTTCAAAATGACTCCAAAATGGCACATCTACTTTGGAAAGCGTTCTGGCAGCTCATCCAAAGGTTAAACATAGATTTATCCTAGGATGCAGCAATTCTACTCTAAGATGACCAACCAAGAGAAATGAAAACATATGTCCACATAAAACTCATACACAGACATTCACAGCAGCATTATTCACAATGGCTAAAAAATAAAAACAACCCATATATCCATCAACTGATGGATGGATAAATAAAATGGGATATATCTATACAATGGAGTATTATTTAGCAATGAAAAGGGATGGATAACTAATAGATGCTATAACATGAACGAACATTATGCCAAGTAAAAGAAACTCATCACAAAAGTTTACATATTATATGATCCTGTTTATGTTAAGTGTCCAGAATAGACAAATCTATAGAAACAGAAAGTAAATTAGTGGTTTCCTAGGGCTGGGGGTAGGGGAAAAAGGAGCAAGAAGGGATTATGATGATGGTTGCATAAATCGGCGAATATTCAAACAGCCACTGAATTGTACATTTTCAGTGGGTGAATTGAAAGGTATGTGAATTATACCTTAAGATTTTATTTTATTTTATTTTATTTGCTATTTAGGGCCACAGGTGCAGCATAGGGAAGTTACCAGGCTAGGGGTCAATTGGAGCTACAGTTGCCGTCACAGCCACAGTAATGCCAGATCCTAGCCATGTCTGCAACCTACACCACAGCTCACAGCAATGCTGGATCCTTAACCCACTGAGCAAGGTCAGGGATTGAGCCCACATCCTCATGGATCCTATTCGGGTTCATTACCACTAAGCCATGACGGGAACCCCCTTAAGATGTTGTTTTTAAAGTGACTCTAGGAGTTCCCTGTTGGCTCAGCAGGTTAAGGAGCCAGCATTGTCACTGTTGTAGCTTGGGTCATGGCTTCGGCACAGGTTCGATCCCTGGCCTGGGAACCTTCTCTTCCTGAAGGCCCAGCCAAAGATAAATATATAAATAATAACAAAGTGACTCTACGGAAGCAAACTGATAGTGGAATCGAGATGAAATCTCCAATCCAACAGGAGTGCCTAAGTGTTCATTAAAATATGTGTTATCCCTGTCTAAGCCTCTAGTTCTTTTTTTTTTAGGGTTGCACCCGCAGCACATGGAAATTCCCAGGCCAGGGGTCCAATCGGAGCTGCAGCAACGCCAGATCTGAGCTACATCTGCAAACTACACCACAGTTCATGGCAACGCCAGATCCTTAACCCACTGAGCAAGGCCAGGGATCGAACCCTCAACCTCATGGTTCCTAGTCGGAGTCACTTCTGCTGAGCCATGACGGGAACTCCTAAGGCTCGAGCTCTTTAGTTTTGAAAATATAGACTCACTGGTCTGTTGCAGGTAATGCTTGATTCTAAAACATCAAAGGCAGAGGCCTCTAAGACGGGGTGGAACCATGTGAGACCAACCAGCCCAGTCTCTGCCTCAGAGCAAGATCCTGACTAAACCCAGGAACAGAAATAAGGCTCCCTGGCCTCAGACCTCATACTTTATGAAAGAAGATCAAGTCTCAGAGATCCTGTTGTGGCTCAGCGGGTTAAGAACTGGACTAGTATCCATGAGGATGGGTGTTCAATGCCTGGCCTTGCTCAGTGGGTTAAGGATCCGGCATGGCTGTGAGCTGTGGTGTAGGTTGCAGACGCAGCTCAGATCCAGTGCTGCTGTGGCTGTGGTGTAGGCTGGCAGCTACAACTCTGATTCTATCCCTAGGCTGGGAACTTCCATATGCCACGGGAGAAGCCCTAAAAAGAAAAACAGAAGAAGAAGAAGAAGGAGAAGGAGAGGAAGGAGAGGAAGGAGAAGGGGAAGGGGAAGGGGAGGAAGAGGAAGAGGAAGAGGAAGAAGGAGGAGGAGGACGAGGATGAGGAGGAGAAGAAGAAGTTGTTCAAGTCTCATAGTTAGGAGCCTCTCTTTGCAAAACTGTGTGGTGGGCTGAGCTGTGTATCATGCCTGAATATCACAGAAGCAGAAGACAAAGACTTTACAAATGATAGGATATTGAGAAGAGGGGAAATAAAGAGACACATTATCAATCTGGAATTGCATGCCTAGCGGCTGGAGGAGAGAGAAGCTATTAGCAGGAATACAAAGGGGTCACAGATCTGGGCATAAACTGGGAGCGACAATACCATATGGTAAGACCGATCTGGGGGTGCTTCAGGACATCCGGGCAGTGACCTCTAGCAGGCTGTTAGACACGCAAGAGTGAAGGCAGAGCTAAAGGCCAGAATTTGGCTGTTGTAGGATAATCCTTCATTCCCTTATTTAGGTATCCGGCCATTCACCTACTCAGCCACTCATTGAATGACTATTTATTGAGTCCTAAGCACTGTATTCTGCTCGTGCTGGGGAGACAGAGATAAGGATGACCCAGTTCTGCCCTCTGGGATCTTCCAGCATCCTGTTCCTAGAGGCTCACAGTCCTTGGACCCAGGGTGCCCCTTTGCCCCTAGTAACAGGAAGATCGTCTTATTTTATATAAGACCTGAGAGATTTCAGAGTGCCTACTGGGACATTCCGAAATCTCAGCAAATAGGCAAGAAAATTATCCCTACCCTGCACAGATGGAAAAGCAAAGGCTTGAGGGACTTATTCTGGGTCTCTCAGTGGGTGGCAAAGCTGGACGAGAATCCAGGTCTTCTGATTCCTGTCTGATCTCATTCTATGGCTACTGGAACACCAAGAAACAGGAGCTCCTGCTGTGGCACAACAAATTGGCAGGGTCTTGGGGGCAATGGGATGCAGGTTCGATCCCCTGCCCGAAACAGTGGGTTAAGGATACAGCGTTCCCACAGTTGCAGCTCGGATCTGATACCTGGCCTGGGAACTCCATATACTGTGCAGCCCATTCCCACCCCCCGCAACAAAAAAACCCCACCCTAACCCAACAATCAGGAAAAGGAAAAACCCAGTGCCCTCAGTGCTGCAGCATCGTGCTGCAAACAGGAAACTTGCTTGTAAGCACATGAAAAGTGGTGGCAGCATTTACCAGCACGTCAACTCTGTGACACCAGGACAAGGCTGTTTTGGCAGGAGCAAGGCTACCCAGGTCGCCCAGATGCAGGTGACAACTCAGTTGTTCTGACCCAGCGTGTACCCCTGGAGGTGGGCTTGGAGCAGCTGCTTAGTCATTTAACTCCCACAACTGCAGAGCCGGCTGGCCAGGAATCTAACATTAAATAGCCAACGTGCTGGTACAGACACTGTGCACTGGCTTGTCCAACCCCTTGCCCTCCTCCTCCCTGGCCATGTTCTGACCAATGCGGTATAAATGGAAGTCAGCTATGGGGATCTTAGAGAGCTTTTGGATGTGAGGTGTAAGTTCTGCCTAGTTTCCCCTTCCCTCTTTCTCCTTTGGACTTGCATCCATAAGGAAAAGGCTGGGACGATCACAGCACCACTGCGCCTGATGTTACTGAACCGCTAGACCAGTGCCAGCAGGCAGGTGCCTCCACACTGCCTTTCACATGAGAAAATAAATCCCTGCTGTTTTACCTTTTGTCATTTTAGGGCCGCACCCGCGGCATGTGGAGGTTCCCAGGCTAGGGGTCTAACAGGAGCTGTAGCTGCCAGCCTACACCACAGCTCACAGCAACGCTGGATCCTTAACCCAATGAGCAAGGCCAGGGATCGAACCAGCAACTTCATGGTTCCTAGTCGGATCCGTTAACCACTGCACCACGATGGGAACTCCCCCTGCTGTTTCAAACCACGGCAAACAAATTCCATAGCAGGTATTCTTGGTTGATACAATGTGTGATGCTTGGAAACAGACATATCCAAATCCTGTCTAGTTGAAAAGTGAGTTTCTTGAGTTCCTAACCCTCGGTTTCCTCATCTGTAAAGTAAAGGCTAAAATAAGGGAATTATAAAGGTCCCCAGCATATTATCTGGCAGATAGTATTAGCTTGTTTCCCTTAAGAATCCTGAATTTGTTGTTTTGATAATTTCATTCCTTTTGTCACCCCTTCTTTATATATACTAGCTTGTTGAGAAACTATCAGTGAGAGTTCCCATTGTGGCTCAGTGGTAATGAATCCGACTAGTATCCATGAGGGCACAGGCTCGATCCTTGGTCTCGCTCAGTGGGTTAAGGATCCAGCACTGGTGAAGGTCACAGACGCAGCTTGGATCCCACATTGCTGTGGCTGTGGCATTGACAGGCAGCTTCAGCTCTGATTTGACCCCTAGCCTGGGAACCTCCATATGCCACAAGAGCTACTCTAAAAAAAAAAAGAAAGAAAGAAAGAAAGAAACTGTCAATGATTTCTAAAAATAAATGATTGAGATATACTTTAGCTTATTAATTTTCTGCATTTTAGAAAACATACCATGTATCTCCCTATTATATCATACAAATGTTTCTGATTTATGTAGCTTTCACCTCTAATGAATATTATTTAAAGCAGGATAATATTGAATAATACTGAAGTAGCTACTAAGAATTTCTTGAATAGCTTCTCTTAGACTAGATCTCATGCTAAATATTTCAAATGCTAAAAAGATAGTGATAAAAGATGTGATTCTGGAGTTCCCTTCGTGGCTCAGTGGTTAACGAATCCAACTAGGAACCATGAGGTTGCGGGTT
>PVHT020000022.1:20572384-20602843 GCA_004024745.2 Catagonus wagneri | reverse complement strand
AAAAAAAAACTTCAATAACCAGTGGAAATAAAACAACTAAAGGCAAAAATCTCATTATAAGTTTCAAATAAGAGTTAAATATTTCACTGTAAAAAACATCATATTTTTTATACTTACAAATTGTACACATACAAATTATTTACCTCCAGATCCAACCACTGAAATTCAAAGTTTTTTTTCATCCACAGAAGGAAGCTGCACTTCTCATTTCGAGAGTATCGTAGCATAGCAATTAAGTGTATAGCCTCTGGGGGAGATCCCGTCATGGCTCAGTGGAGACAAATCTGACTGACATCCGTGAGGATGCAGGTTCCATCCCTGGCCTTGCACAGTGGGTTAAAGATCCAGCCATGCCATGAGCTGTGGTGTAGTTCGCAGACAAGTCTTGTATCTGGTATGGCTGTGGCTATGGCTACGGTCGGTGGTTACAGCTCTGATTTGACCCCTAGCCTGGAAACCTCCATATGGCACGGGTGTGGCCCTAAAAAGACAAAAAAAAAAAGTATAGTTTCTGGTCTAGGCTTTGATACTTAGTAAGTTATATGTTCTTGGCTGAGTCATACAATGTTTCTGTGTCCCTTGTTCCCCATTTGTAGAATGGGTATAATGATGGTACCTTACTCCAAGGGATCGTTATAAACATTAACTGACTTTTTCTTTCTTTTTTTTTTTTTGTCTTTCTGCCTTATCTAGGGCCGCACCTGCGGCATACGGAGGTTCCCAGGCTAGGGGTCTAACAGGAGCTGTAGCCACCGGCCTTCACCACAGCCACAGCAACGCGGGATCCGAGCCGCGTCTGCAACCTACACCACAGCTCACGGCAACGCCGGATCCTTAACCCACTGAGCAAGGCCAGGGATCGAACCCGCAACCTCATGGTTCCTAGTCGGATTCGTTAACCACTGAGCCACGACAGGAACTCCAAGATTAACTGAGTTTTGAATGATACCTGATCCCTACTATGCACTCTGTATAGTCCCATAAAAAATATCTATTTTCCAGGGTAAAACTGTAATTTTTCCTAATTTCTCAGTATATCTCAGATACCTGAGGGTTTCCTTCTCTCCTTTGATCTATAAAAATATGCTAGTAGCTTCCCAGAGGTTTGAGGACTTGGTATTCCCCTGTTTCTGGTTGATTTTTAGTGATTTTTCGTCCCCAGGTCCCTTGAGTCAAAAAGGGTTAAGCCGGGAGCTGTGGGTTGAGTGCTGACAATTGCTGGGCCCCTTGAGGAATCACAAAAACAGCAAAACGAAACAGGGTTCAGAGTGACAGCAAAGCCACAGGGAAGATGCCATCGTCTGTCCTGCCAGAGCCAGGCTGCACAGGGGCTGAGGTGGACCTTGCACCTGGTTCAGACCCAGAGAAAGGTGAGATCCGGGCTTGGTCAGCTCTCCTTCTGTTCCCAAACTACGGGCGGCTCCAGGTCTGTTTATTTCTCTCTCCACAGTGCCTTTGTGCACCTGTCTCAAGGTGACCACAGTTAACCAGCAGAAGCCATCCCCCGCCCCCTCGGAAGCACTCAGCTGCCCCACCCAACACCACCACCAGGGGGCAGCATGAACACATCCTTCAGGCCTCTCAAACCAGGATGGTCTGACTTAGGAACACTGAGATAGGCAATTAAAGAGAGATGCTGGTGACTCTACCATGAACATGAGACAAAATGGCAAAAGTCAGTTTAAAAAATAGTCTGTCCTAGTCCTGAGTCTAAGCAAAAGGGCAAGCAGTTTAAGTTGCCAAGCCCCGTCAATTGTCAAGATAACTGAATTTACAAACTGAGTCAGATCTTCTGACAGACTTAAGGAACAAAAAAACATTTTAGACCACATATCTCTGTACAACATCTCTTGAACAACAGAAGCTACTGGGGAAATCCATTTCCGAAGTGGAGAGGTAGAGAGCCACTACTTAATTAATTTGACTTAATAGAAGTTTGAAGGAAAAGGTTGCATGTGCTGTGTGTTACTGCCCTCAGGTGCCCATTGCCATTATTGACACGAGCATTTTATTTGGAAAGAACAGCACTCTTGTGGTGCCTTCCTGACCGCCCCACCCACCTACAGCATATAGAGGTTCCCAGGCTGGGGGTCATATCTGAACTAAGCCACGTCTGCAGCCTACACCACAACTCACAGCAACGCCAGATCCTTAGCCTACTGAGTGAGGCCAGGGATCGAACCTGCAACCTCATGGTTACTAGTCAGACTGGTTTCTACGGCACCATAATGGGGTCTCCCTGACTTTAATTTTGATGAAAATAGTTTGGTTTGTTCAATGTTATGAATTCTGACTGTTCTCCTGGATTGGATATTTAGTATCCAGAGAGTGAGCCTACCTATCAAGGGAAGACAAAACAGAACCAAGCAAGCCTGGAAGTGAGAATTGGGTGACCCAAGGGGTTTCCTATAACCCCACCCTACCCCAATTCAGAATTTTATGAGGGTCTGAGGACTCTCATGCAGAAAAGAACATCCAGGAAATACCTACAGATCTTTGATCCACATTTGTGGTCACAGCTATGATGGGCAAATGGATGAGGAAGTCCAGTAATAAAGTCATTAGAAAATATGCTTCAAATTTCACAACAGATCCATTATTAGAGACATGCAGATCAAAACTAAAATGAAGTATCACATCATACCAGTCTGAACGGCCATCATTTAAAAGTTTACAAATAACAAATGCTGGAGAGGGTGTGGAGAAGAGGGAACCCTCCTACACTGTTAGTGGGAATGAAAATTGGTACAACCACTATGAAAAACAGGATGGAGGTTCTCAAAAAACAAACAAACAAACAAAAAATAGAATTACCTGATGATCCAGCAATTCCACTCCTGGGCATATATCTGGACAAAACTATAACTCAAAAAGATACAGGCACCCCTATGTTCATAGCAGCACTATTTACAATAGCCAAGACTTGGAAGCAACCTAAATGTCAATGACAAATGAACAGATGAAGATGTGGTATAAATAAACAATAGAATATTACTCAGCCATAACAAAAAGTGAAATACTGCCATTTGCAACCACATGGATGGACCTAGAGGCTATCACACTAAATGAAGTTAGAAAGAGAAAGACAAATATCACATGATATCATTTATACATGGAATCTAAAATATGACACAAATGAACTTATTTACAAAATAGAAATGGACTCACAGATTTTGAAAACAAACTTATGGTTACCAAAGTTGAAAGAAGAGGGAGGAGGGATAAATTAGGAGTTTGGGATTAGCAGAAGCAAACTACTATATATAAAATAGATAAACAAAAAGATCCTACCATAAAGCACAGGAAACCGTATTCAACATCCTATCATAAAACATAATAGAAAAGAATATTAAAACAAATATATGTATATATAGAGAGAAAACATAACACTTTGTTGTATACCAGAAACTATACCAGCATTACAAATCAATTGTACTTCAATAAAATTTCAAAAAAATTTTCACAGCAAATCTAGGAAAATCATTGCTAAAAGTTGGATCTTTTGACAACCTGTGGAAACTCACATGCTTTTAAAAAGTCAGTATATATTTATTTATCCTTTTGGAGTTGTAACTCACAATTCATAGTACGTTAAGTGCTACTTCTCATCTCGCCCTCTCCTCATTCTCTCAAAATAATAATAACAGTGCCTGTCATTTATTGAACTGTAAGTGCTTTTCATTCACGATCTGACTTGACCCTTACATTAGCCCTATGAGTGATATTATCCTCATTTTACAGATGAGATCCAGAGAGGTTAGGTAACAGGCCCATAGTCACACAGCCATTACAGGCAGAATTATATCTGAAATTGAGCTCGTCTAGCTCTGAGATCTATGTACTTAACTACCATGCTACATTGTCTTTTTTAGAAAAATTAAGAGAGGGAAGGAAATCTCACAGTTTTTGAAGGCAATTAAATCAAATACTGTTTTTCTTCTTTGGGGAGAATTTTAGATACTATGATGTTACAAGCCCACTGGCTGGAGTTCCTATGTTAGTCTTTACTTTTTCAAGGGCAAAGTGGGATAGTGGATAAACTCTTCTCCAAGCTTCAAGTATATAATTACTAAAATGCATGATAGTAACTTAGAACTAATATTAAAGTTTTCCTGCAATTAAAGTATTTATTTATTTATTTTTTAACTTAATGAATTTTATTTCAATTATAGGTGTACAAAAATCATCACAAGTCAATTTGATTCCTGCAATTAAAGTATTATCATAATAATCTAACCCTCTCATGGGGCAGTGGGGATGCATATCCCTCATCCAATCCTAGTTCATTCGCCTAAATGTGCCTCCTTTTCCATATATCTTCATTTTTAGAGGTTTCCAAATTCTCATGTAAAATCTCATGGTCTTTGAAAAAACAATGAAAAAAATTGAGATAGATGAAACACAGAATTTTTTAAAAGCCTATATGGAGTACAAAAAAAACTTATAAATACACCCACACACATATAATTTCACTTCAAAGAAAACTTTTGAGAGGATTTTGAAATGGAAATATCTTTTATTCAAGCCTGCCACCTTGAGGTCAATTAGAGAAATACTCAATGTTTTGAGGGAATCAATACCAAATAAAGTCTCTAACACTAAAAAAAAAAAAAAGCATAAGCATTCTCATTTGGAATGTGAATATTTTAACTGCGATAATAAGTAAAAAAAAAAAAGCATGAATTACTCTCATTTACTAAATGTAATTTAAACAGTGTTTTATATCTTTTAAATTTTTTTTTTTTTTTTTTTGCCTTTTGTCATTTTAGGGCCACACCCGCAGCATGTGGAGGTTCCCAGGCTAGGGGTCCAGTCGGAGCTGTAGCCACTGGCTTACGCTGCAGCCACAGCAATGCAGGATCTGAGCCGCATCTGCAACCTACACCACAGCTCATGGCAACGCCAGATCGTTAACCCACTGAGCAAGGCCAGGGATCGAACCTGCAACCTCATGGTTCCTAGTCGGATTCGACAACCGCTGCGCCACAACGGGAACTCCTAAAATTTTTATTGAAGAACTGTTCAGACATTCAATAATCATTTCCCTATGTTCTTAATGTTAGTGAAGGCTTTGGAAATTATAATTGAACTAGTACTATATTTTTGATATGGAGCATTGTAAGCTTTCATGAGATTAAACTTTTTAAAAAGATATTTATTATTATCACGCTGTAGTAAATATTATAGTGAATAAAATCATATATTTTTCTAAATTTTATTTTTAATCATATATTTTTCTAAATTTATATTTTTATTTTTTTGATCTTTTGTCTTTTCGAGGGCTGCACCCAGGAGTTCCCAGGCTAGGGGTCCAGTCGGAGCTGTAGCCTCCAGCCTACACCAGAGCCACAGCAATCTGGGATCCGAGCCGCGTCTACGACCTACACCACAGCTCACAGCAATGCCGGGTCTTTAACCCACTGAGTGAAGCCAGGGACCAAACCCGTGTCCTCATGGATACTGGTCGGGTTCGTTAACCACTGAGTCATGACGAGAACTCCATATATGTTTTAATTTTAAACAAGAGTTGGAAACAATGTTAGTTTATTTAACTTGTAAAACCATTGTAGGCAATTTTGAATTATAAGAAATTTAACCCTGATCTTGAACAAATCAAAATATTTTGCTAATATTATGTCTATGCTATAAACTAAGCTTTAAAAACTCTGATCATATTCCAAATTTTGCTTTTATTTTGAAATTTAAACTTTTCCTTCCTACCTCTTAACTATAAAAGCAAAGGCTATTATGTAAAAATATTTTCTTTTAGAAAATGTTTACTGTCTATCTGCATTGTATAGCCCCAAAGGGCATGAAAAATGACTTTTTTGATCAGTTTTTTGGAAATTTTTTGGAAAATAAGTTTTTTCTGGATCAGTTAATCTTTAAACTTTATAAGAAAGGAGAAAAGAATGAAAAGAAAATGACTTACAGATTTTTTTTCAAAACTTGTGCACTTGATAATATTATCAAGTCATATAGTTTAAAAAAAAGCCTTCAATGACTAATCCTTAAGGTACAGAAGCAAAAACGAGGATAACTCCTGTGTTGAATAAAATGATTTCTTTTAGACAAACAGGATACTTTCTCCATGAAGTTTCCCTTTTTTTTTCCTCCCCCAAAGGTACCTCTAAAATGAATAATCTTGTTCATGTCAAAATCTGCCCAAAACAACCACTGCAGTTCCAGACTGTCTTTAGTGAAAATTTGCCAGTGGTGAGATCAGTGTAGAAGTTAGCGTTCTGGTTGGAAAACATGATGAAAGAAGGGGACGCCAGCTTGGGAAGAAGTGCCATTGCAGGCAGGGACAAATCCATGAGAACTGAGGACTGGTCTACAAAGATAACGCTTGTGTAACTCTGTGTTTCTGTAACCTGACCAAAGGCTAAAAATCCCTACTCAGGGACTGGGCAAAGCCTCCCGACAATAGGCGGATTCAACTAAAGCTAGGCTCAAGAACACAAAGACCAAGAAGTCCTTAGAAGGTTTTGATTTGGTGACCTGACGCAAAGTTTGTCCAAAAAACACAGGTCTTGGGAGACCTGAACTCTTCAGCCCTCAGACTTGGGTCAAGGAGTGGGTTGTCTGATGTACATTCATCTTGTACTCATAGACTTTTCCTCCTGTACATAAACAACACTCAAGACACCCAAGTGGACAGACACTCAAGTCATGCAGGTGGGCCATACCATCCTGTGTGACAAAGTTAGAAAATCGTTGCATCAGGGAACCATAAAACTCCAATCAGAGAACCACAAAAAATTCCTAGGAAATTTCTACCTAGGAATGCAAAGTAAGTCTAACCCTGAAAGGCTTTAATGAAATATCAGAGCTCAATTCAGTGTGAATTTCTCTCTCAGGCCAGGGCAGGCAGAGGTAGAGACGAGGATCTCAAATGTGCCCACAAAGGCTGATTCCAGTGTCCTGGTGCAAGTCAGGGAGGGCTTGAGCTGAATCTCAGCAAAGCTGCATTTTTGTTCATGTCGTTCATTCCATCGCCACTAGGGGTGCATCCATAGTTGAATAAGTTAGATGAGGACTCGTTACAGGGAGCAAAAATACTAACATGAGGAAGCGTGGGGTAACTTAGCAAGAAAAGTCAGAGAGAACTTATAGGACTCAAGAAAAACGTCAAGATAGGAGACTTTACTCTGGATTGAGTGCTGACAGGAAATGGGGGGAGTTTCGCACCTGAGGATCTGCATAAATTTAACCTAGAGCGAAGGAAGACTAGAGTGAGGCTCTATCTCAAATTCGTCAAGAAAGTAGCAGTCACTAATGTTAGCCTGGGTAGGAGGATATTTATGGTTTAGACAACACTCATGTTTTTGTCTATGTTCAAACATGATTAAAGAGTAGCTTTGTTTTTGTCTTGTCCTATGATGGCTATAGGGTGGTCCTGTCGAATGTAGACATTCTCTGAAATTATTTACCCTTAATAGGAAAATTTAAAGGCCAGCTCTTAGCAACAAGACCTAGCAGACAGTATCAAGCCAGTTCGCAAAGGACAAGGGCTGCCTTTCTCTTTCTTTGAAATGTGCAGGACCCAAACCTCAAGGAAACCAAGCCTAAAGCACATGGCCAAGTGTGTTTCGATAGAGCTACTGAGTCGTAATCAACAAAAGGCAGGGTTTTACGATTTATAAAAAATAACATATGTTCTTAAGGGCCTTAAAAGAAGCTGAGAATAAAAATTTAATCTGATTAGATGTTATCAGTAATGGAATATTGTTGACAGTTAATTTTATTTGCCAACTTGACTGGGCCATGGAGAACCCAAACGTTTTTTAATGTTTCAGGTGCTCAGACATTGTTCTCAGTGGCGTCTGTGAGGATGTTTCCAGTGGGATTAACATTTGAGTCTGCAGTCTGAGTAAAACAGATTTTCCTCCCTCATGTGAGTGGGCCTCATCCAATGAATGGAGACCTGAATCGAATAAAAAGACAGAGTGGGACCAGCTCCTCCTGCCTGATTGTCTTGAGCTGGGGCACAAGTCCCTTGCCTTTGACCTTGGATGGAAACATCAGCTCTCCTCAGATCTTTAGGCTTTCCACTGGCACCCCACCATCACTGCACCCAGGTAAGCTCTCAGACTTGGACTGAAATTACGTCAACTCTCCTAAGTGTCCAGTTTGCTGACTGCAGATCATGTGACCTCTCAGCCTCCATGATCATGTGAGCTAGTTACTTAAAATAAATGCCTTTATCTCTTGTAATAAATCTCATGAACCTGTATGTAAGTGATTATATGTAAATCATACACACACATACACATCCTATCGGTTCTGTTTCTCTGGAGAAGGCTGCACCAAGACAAATACCAAGGCACAGTTAATTGGTATGAGTCACACGCAGAAAGTCATTTTACAAATAGCTACTTCTCGAAACTTTCTCATTTTAAGAAACGCTTCACAGACTTGAAATAAGAGTAAAGGAATCTTTTTCAGAGGAAAAACAAAGGACTTGTTAGTGAAAACTTAATGTTCTTTGACCAAAGACATTTCCACAGATTCACAGGGGTCAGCTAACTCTGTGATGGAGGAACATGTTCAATTAATGAGTGCTCCTGACAATGCAAGCTTTAAGTGATGTCATAGGTCCAACCTTCTTTATGGAATTCCTCTTAAGAGATTAAAAAGAAAAGACACCAGATATTCCAATTCCTGAGATATAAGTGTAAAAGGTCTGGAAGTCTCAGCGATACTAAGCCAATGCCAAAAAAAGAGAGATCTTATATTTTATAAGGCCAAAAATTTACACATCACACTCTACTGCTAAACAACAGTAAAACACAAGACAAACAATCCATACAATAATCTTCAAGTTTTTCCATTGCAAAAAATCAAGGTAGAATTATGTGCAAGCTGCTTTTCACTTTAAGTAAGGCTCTTTAAAGAAATACACGTGGGAGTTCGCATCATGCTCAGTAGAAACAAATCTGACTAGCATCCATGAGGACGCAGGTTTGATCCCTGGCCTTGCTCGGTGGGTTAAGGGTCTGGCATTGCAGTGAGCTGCGGTGTAGGTCGCAGACGTGGCTCAGATCCTGTGTTGCTGTGGCTGTGGTTTAGGTCCGTAGCTGTAGCTCCAATTCCACCCCTAATCTGAGAACCTCCATATGCTGCAGGTGTGGACCTAAAAAGACAAAAAAAAAAAAAAAGAAATACATATGAATTTCTAGGAATAAACTTATGATTATAAAGTCATAAAGTTTTTAGATAAAGCAGTCTCTAGGTATCGAAGTTTCTAAATTGGTCCTAAAGGTGTTCTTGGGGTGACAAAGTTGGGGCCTCCTTTGATTCTAGGCATCTGCATTCCAAAGATTTCCAACTTATCCTCACATCATGGGGTGAATTATACCTTCTACTCCATGGCTTTGGAAAAAGAGCCACCAGAAAGTGGGCAGCAATTTTGAAGAAAGTGCCTGTTGAAAAAGAGATAAGACCTTGGGAAAGGGGACTTGAGTTTAATAAGAACTGGAGAAATGGCCAAGAATTAAAAGGATTTTGTCAGCAGGTGCCATGTGGATGAAAGGAAGTCAAAGTGAACAAGAGCAGGTTGGATATGAGTTTGTGTTTTGAGTCTTGGAATAAGATTAAAAATAGTTTTCATTTATGCTCCTGTGTGTCACAAAAAAGGCTAGATGGGCTTAAGAACCTTGAACCTTAAAAGAAAGGCAAGCCCACTGCTGGTTGTGTGCCCAACAAGGCTGCCTTTCAGAGTCAGTTTAAGCTTTAGGGCTTGGCAGGGTTGTACTGGAATTTCCAAAGCTGGCTGTGGTAAAACCACAGGAATTCTTCTTCTGTGGGAGTCCAGCTCCAAAAGGAATTCCAAAGATGCTCTAGATGTGATGAGATTTCATATCGGGTCAGAAGAATCAAAGCCAGGATGGCAAACTGGTAGAAGGTTTGACAGCCCAGAGGTCAGATATCCACTCGCCCCCATATTGGCTGTGGGATCTTGGGCAATTAGTATCTAAGCCTGTTTTTCCTTATAGGGTTGATTTAGGGATTAAACCAGTTAGCACAATGCCTAGTCCATAGCTAAACCAACAGCAACCATCCCCCTTCCTATCACCTAAACTACATATATGAAGAGAAGCCAACTGACATTCAAATGGCATCTACTATATGGCAGACACTGCACTCATCATTCCCTTACAAAGTCCCTGAGAGATAAATACTCTTCTATGTCACAGGAGTCGGGAACTGAGACTATATCACAGCAAAGTACAGGAGAAAATACACTGAGGAGTGGAGGGAGGGTGTCTCATTGTAAACAGATGATTGCTAATTCCTCTTTCAGCTAACAAGCCATAATTCTAGGACCCAATATAATAAAAAGAATATGGATGGTATTACAGTCAAGTTTCTCAATGTTGACAGGAATTTCCAAGGGGAAATACAACCTTTCAAAAGCTGTGCTACGGGGTTCCCATTGTGGCTCAGCAGGTTATGGATCCAACTAGTATCCACGAGGATGTGGGTTTGATCTCTGGCCTCACCCAGTGGGTTAATGATCTGATGTTGCTGTGAGCTGTGGTGTAGGTCACAGATGTGGCTCGGATCTGGTGTGGCTGTGGCTGGGGTGTAGACCGGCAGCTGCAGTTCTGATTCAACTCCTAGCCTGAGAACTTCCATATGCCAAAGCTGTGGCCCCCCCAAAAAAGGGGGGGGAGTGAAAGCTGTGCTATAATGAATCAACATTTGCAATTTTGCATGCAATGCTTATGAAAAAAAAAATCTGTTAGAAATTATTTTTTCAGAACTCATCTAAGTAGTCCAAAATCTGAAACACAGTTTTTCCTCCAAGTTATGGCTTACAATGTCAAAGGCAGTCCTAATTACACTGCTATTTGATGCTGCAAAGGAAGTTTCTTCTCTCACTTGCAAAGTTGTGAGTTGCCACCTGGTGATAGCAGAGTTCCATCCATGTTATCCGAGAGGAAAGGGCGCTCCTAAATATGAAATAAGCCACAAAAATGTTGATTGGTTTTGGCTCAAGGCAGAGGTTTCTCTACGTTTAAAATGGCTAACAATTAGGTTATTAAATTAAACAAGTATTAGCTACACAGATAGACTCAAGAGTGAATGGGGAAGGAGGGGGCTTATGCAGTTGAATGAGTCTCTTGCTGGTTCTCATTATTGGAACCAGCCAAATCTCATTCCTGTTCAGCTCTGTCACAGAACCTGCTCACGGGGTTGTTCTGCTCACTTACAGCTTAGATTGTTCTGGTAGTACCCTTGGAGCCTCCTCTCTGTTCACCCCAGCTCTCCCCACTACCATTTAAGTCCCATTATGCGTCCGTCCCCTCCCTCTCCTCTCTAAGGCTCTTCCTAAACCAGAGGGACCTTTTGCTTGTCTTCAGGGAAATTTTAAATCCCCAAGGAACTGCAGAATCTTTAACCACAGCTTGGAGTCTTTCTTTCTTTAAAAGCTCCATTTTGGCAGTTATCTTGTGCCTTCTCTGGCTATATTATTTGCAGATAAACAACTTGAAGGCTCATGTATTCATTTAATAAATTTGCATTGCAATCCAGTTTTCAATTCTAGTGCAAATAACAGTCAATGGAATTTTTCATGCTTCTGATCTGAATTATGTTTTATAACCAGAAGAAGGCAGCTTTAATTAATTTCTTTATTACACAATAGATCACTCAAAATATTGCCACTGTCTGGCCTCAATCACCAAGACATTAAGGCCGGAGCCTGTCCTGGCCATTAAAATGAGGGTTTTCCTTTGTTGCAAGCACAGTTTTAAAATCTAACGGAAATAAATGCAGGAAAAATTAAAAATGCATCAGATGATATTTTGTTCCAAACCAAAGAAAAATGTACTAAACTCAATTCCTGCTTTTATTCTACCCCTAGTCTGTACTCCAATTATCAGTTAAAATAAGCAAATTTTGTTTTCAATAAACACAGATCTCCTTGCCTTGTGCCACTGACTCTGCTGGATGTTCAGGCCAGCTCAGCAGGACCAAATTTCACTTCTGAGGGTGGGTGCCATGTTTCCCAGAATGCCCTTTCTGTATGGTTTGGGTGTGATTTTTGCCAGCAGTGGAGCTTGCCTGGCCCTTAGAAAGCTAAACCGTCCTTCTCAGGAGGTCACATTGGCCAGAGGTGATGGCATCTGGGGATTTTTGCTACTGTCAGCTTCCTTCTCAGCTCCAGTTCTTAAGGCTGATGTCCTTGATGCACTCTTTCATCCTCTTGTTGTAGCGGCCAGAGTCTCTCTTGATCAGCTCCCCAACATACGTCTAAGCCCTGATTGTTTTATTACACCCCTTTCTTTCTGTAATACTTGTTTTCTGGACTGAACCCATTTCCATCACTAAAAATTGTACTAGCGGTTGTTCGAGAAGATCAGACAAGGAAAAACTTCACAAAGTCTTGCAAAGCTTGCCCAGGGAAAGGAGGTGAGTGATAGCTAATCAAAGGGGAAAAAGGGGAGAAAAGGGTTTTTTTACTTTTACAAGTGGCTGGATTCACACAAGGAAAAGAACTATTGAATGCAAAGTGAGGATGCTGTATTAGGCATCTTTACTGATAAAACTCCTAGATTATTTTTACCTTCGTAAAAATCTGTTCTTACTGCTTCCTCTCCTAGCTTCTCTGAAAATGTTGCCTGCACTTCCCAGTTCCCAGGGGTAATTTAGCATATTTCCCGGTATGCCCCTGGTCTCACCCCAGCTACGAAGTAGCTTTCCGTCCTGTTTGTTAATATCTGATATAGAAACTCTACTGACACCTAATGCATCCCACCGACATTGGCAAGCAGACTTCTTGTAATTGCCTGACCTTCTCATCCTCGCTGCATTTTAAAATTACTTAATGAATGGATGTGCTAAAAGTTCGGCGCCCTGAGCTTGTTGGAGGAAAAGGTCACACAAATCCAATAAACACATAATTTTACTTTTCACTGGTGATGAAGTTCATGATCCCACATCATACCTCTTGCAAGGGAAGTGGAGAAAAGCACTGAGCCTTCAGTGAGCTTGAGGAGGGTGTGGGTGGGGTCTCTCCCTGCATCCCACACACTTACCCACCTGTCCACCTACCTTGCAATAAATTCCTCATTTAGCATTCTAGAGTAGTGAGCCTTTGTTTTACACATGCCTGAAAATTTAATGAGACCGGTAAGAAGTTAAAAATTTAAAAAAAAATTCAGAAAAGTTATGTTCTAATTATATTTTAAAACTTTATTAGTTTTC
Organism: Catagonus wagneri; assembly: GCA_004024745.2. Classification (NCBI taxonomy): domain Eukaryota; kingdom Metazoa; phylum Chordata; class Mammalia; order Artiodactyla; family Tayassuidae; genus Catagonus; species Catagonus wagneri. Next base: position 20,589,628 of record PVHT020000022.1, on the reverse strand, counting down.
CGTGGGGACTAGGTTAAATGAAAATTTAAAAGAAAGAAGAGTTCATTTTCTGCATCTGACTTTTTCCCCATGCAGTACTGTAGTCGTCAGGATGAGGAAGATTTTTCCATAAAAACAAACATCTCCCCCATCCCAGTGGCTTTTCACTGCAGGTTTGTTTTTCACTCGCAAACACGGTACCCTGTTAGCCATGAAGGACGCCCTGCCCATCACCTTGACCCAGGCATCCTGGTTACTGGAGACTCTAGTGCACCCTGTGTTTCCAGAATTACAGAAGCAGGAGGAAGAGGGGCAGAGACTCATGCATCCACTCTTCAAGTTTCTACTTGGAGGAGATACTTGACACTGGCATTCCTATCCCAGTGTCTAAAGCAAGGTGTATGGCTTCACTTCATTTCACAGGTGGGTAGAGAATAAAAGGCCTGTCATAAGCCAGAGGGAGAGCTGGACTCTGCATGCATGAGTTATAACTACAATTCTTTTTCAGCTTACGGAAACCTCTTTCGTATATTGTCATTATCCGTCTACATGACAATCTAGTGAGTGCATGCATTATCAGCACGGACAGTGGTCTTCCTAGGGGTTATAAACTGGTTTTTTGAGGAGTGAGGAGCAAAAACTTGCATACTGCCGTGGTATGAAGCCCTCCAAAGGGCCACGTTATATAACCAAATATACTATGATATTAAAATTTCATATATGGGGTGATTAGAGAAAAAGTCTAAAAGGCTCCTTAGGGGGGTTAATAATGAAAATAAAGCTGAGAAGTACTGGTCTAGGAAAAAGCATACTGAATTTGAGAATCAGGAAGGAGGGGTGATAAAGCTAGTCTGTAGTGAGATCGGTTAACTTGAATTAGCTTGAAAAACTGATTAGCTTGGAAAGCTTAGTTCTTCTCCTTTATATCAGTTTCCTAGAGCTGCTGTAACAAAGGACCACAAAGGTGGATGACTTAACAGAAATGTATCCTCTCTCAATTCTAGAGGCTAAGGGTCTATCATCGAAGTATCAGTAGAGCCAGGCTCTCTCTAAAGACCCTGAGGGAGAAACTGTCCACATGTCTGTCCTAGCTTCTGGGGGTAGCCAGCAATCTTAAGTGTTCCTTGGGTTGGGACAGTGTAACTCTAATCTCTGCCTCTATCTTCACATATTCTTCTATGTGTATGTGCGTGTCTTCAACTCTCTCCCTTCTTATGCAAATAATATTCACTGGAATTTGGCCCAAGCTGATGCAGTATGATCTCATCTTAACTTAATTACATCTTCAAAAGCCCTGCTTGCAACTAAGGTCACATTCACAGGTCCTGGGGGTTAGGGCATCAACGTTTTTAGGTGGAGGAATTGATAGAACTAGAATCTATACCCTTTGATTCCATAACTATGTATGAGACACTTTTTGTAGTGTCTATTGCATTCCAGGCCCTGTGATTCAGACAGAAAGATTCCTTTTCTCGGTGCATGTTTATTTCATCCCTATGTGCTATGTTCTGTTCTAGGCACTAGGGTTATGTCATAACAATAAAACAAGCAAAAAATCTAGATCAATTTCTACCAATTTTCTAGGGCTTACAATCTACCATAGAAATAGATGACAGTACAATTACACTAAGAAGAAAGAGAAGCTGTGTGAGATGATAGTGACAGAGTGGCGTATGCTATTTTGGGTAAGGTAGAGTCTAGTCTGGGGAAGACTCTTTATGGAGGTGAGTTTGAGTAAAGGCCTTGAAGGGAGGGAAAAATTTTGTGACTACTGAGGAAAGAGAATTGCTGACAGAGCACTGAAAATGCAAAGATCCTAAGCTTGCAGGAGCACAAAGGGAAGTGCAGCCCGCTCTCTCAGAGAATTTGCAAGATGGTGTTTAAGATTACACCATGGGCTGGGTGTGTTTTGTAGGGACATGGTGACAAAGTGGAGGAAGCAAAAAGATAGAGGAAGGAGATAAAGTTCGAGAGGCAATTGGGGGCCAGAGTACACAGCCCTTGAAATCTGAAGGAAGTATTTGGCTGTTATTTTGTTTTTGTTTTTGCTTTTCAGGGCTGCACCCACAGCATATGGAGGTTCCCAGTCTAGGGGTCCAATCGGAGCTACGGCTGCTGGCTTATGCCACAGCCACAGCAACATCAGATCCGAGCCGCGTCTGCGACCTACACCACAGCTCATGGCAACGCCAAATCCTAAACCCACTGAGCGAGACCAGGGATTGAACCCGCAACCTCTTGGTTCCTAATCGGATTCGTTTCTGCTGCCCACAAAAGGAACTCCTGGTTGTTATTTTGGATAAGATAGGCATTTTGAGTATGGCTGGGAGGGGCAGGTAGAAGAATTTGCAAGATATTGTTTAAGGTTACAAACTTCCAGTTATAAGACAAATAAATTCTGGGCATCTAATACAGCACGGGGATAATAGCTAACAGTACCCAATTACATACTTGAAAATTGCTCAGAGAGTACGTGTGGTACATATTCGTACCACAAAAAAGAAATGATGATTAGATGATGAGTTGGAGGTGTTAGCTAACACTATGGTGGTAATAACTTTGCAAAATATAAGTATATCAAATCAACACATACAACTTAAATTTATCCATGTTGTATGTCAATTATATCTCATTAAAGCTGGGAGGAAAATTCTGGATGTGGGCAGTCCAGAACTAATATGGTCATCCTGTAGTCATATAGGACCCAAATTCCTTCCAGATTTCTATTCCTTTATCCTAGCACATAGCTTCTATCTTCAAGGTCAAAATGATAGCAACAAATGCCTAACAGCATGAAGTAAGAAGGGGGAGAAGGTCATAAAGACACATTGTCTAGAGGATTCAGTTAACTATGCCCACAATAATTCTGTAGACTGTACAACCACAAAGTCTTAGGGGCATGCAACTTATTGCATTAATTTAGGTCAGGAGACTGTGGCTTGGATGGCAACCAGTTGATCTAGGTTGGGCTTCCCTGGGTAGCTTAGATTCAAGTTATGGGTCTCACTGGGTTTGGATCATCTCTGATATTTGGGCTCAGCTCTTCTCCATTTGTATTCATTCTAGGGTTCTGGATGGGAATACCACTCCTATCCTGAAAAGGCTTATTTATGGTGATGGAAGAGACCCAAGAGAGCAAGCCAAGCAGCACATGTCTGCTAACATTCCACAAGCTAAAGTAGGAAACATGGCTGCTCCCAGAGTCAAGTGGTAAGAAAATACATCCTGCTCACAATGGGAGAGCATGCCAAAGTCTGTGGAGATGTAACCCTATTACTGGGAAGGGAATGAGAATAATTATCTGCTACATTTGGAGCTCCTTAAACCTGTATTTTTCAAGCAGGTGAAACCTGCCATTTGGGTGCCCAAATTAATACACATCAAGATTGATATTTTTTTAAGATAGACTTTTTCCAAAGAAGGTTTAGGTTCACAGAAAAATTAAGTGGATATTACAGAGAGTTCCCATGTACTCCTACCCCCACACATGTATAGCCTCCCCCACTATCAACTTCTCCCATCAGAGTGATACATTTGTTACAACTTAACAATGACACATGTAACTGCCAAAGTCCATAGTTTACCTTATTAGTTACTCGGTATTGGGTTTGGCGAAATGTATAATGACATATATCCACCATTACAGTCTTGCAGAGTGTAGTTTCACTACTCTGAAAATCTACTGTGCTCTACCTTTTCATCCCTTCCTCCCCTGTAATCCCTGCCAGCCAGTGACGTTTTTACTATCTGCATAGTTTTGTCTTTTCTAGAATGCAATACAGTGGGAATCATACAGTATGGAGGCTTTTCATATTGACTTCTTTCACTTAGTAATATGCATTTAAGTTTCCTCCATGACTGTTCATGGCTCAACAGTTGATTTCCTTTTAGTGTTGAAAAAGAGTTCATTGTCTGGATGTACCACAAATTATTTATATTATTCACTTACTGAAAGACATCTTGATTGCTTTCAGATATTGGCAATTATGAATAAATATATTAACATTCATGTACAGGTTTTGTGTGCACATTTCATTGTCCTTGAGTAAATACCAAGGAGTGTGACTACTAAATTGTATGATAAGAACATGTTTAATTTTTTAAGAAGCTGCCAAGCTATATTTCAAAATATCTGTACCATATTGCTCTGAATCCTCACCAGCATTGGGTGTTGTCAATGTTCTGGATTTGGGTCATTCTAACAGGTGTGGATTGGTAGCTCATTGTTTTAATTTATATTTCCCTGATGAAATATAATGTGTATCACCTTTTCGTATACTTATTTGCCATCTGTATATCTTCTTTAGTGAGATGTCTGTTAAGGTCTTTGGCTGGTGTTTCAGTTGAATTGTTTGTTTTCTTACTGCAGAGTTTGAGTTCTATGTATATATTGGATAACAGTTCTTTATATGTGTTTTTTGCAAATATTTTCCCCAGTCTGTGGCTTGTCTTCTCATTTTTTTTTCACAGTGCATTTTGCACAGCAGTTTTTAGTTTTAATGAAATCCAGCTGATCAGTCTTTTCTTTCATGGATCTGTGTCTGCAACTAAAAAGTCATTGCCAACCAAAAGTCATAAAGACCTTTTCTTATTTTATCTTCAAGGAGTTTTGTAATTTTGCATTTTATACTTAAATCATTTTGAGCTAACTTTTTGAAAGGTTTAAAGTCTATGGCTACATTCTTTTTTTTTTTTTTTCACGTGGATATCCAGTTGTTTCATCACCATTGTTTAAAAGACTGTACTCCAATGTATTACATTTACTCCTTTGTCAAAGATCAGGTGACTTTATTTAGATGGGTCTATTTCTAGGCCTTATAATCTGTTCCATTGATCTATTTGTCTGTCCTTTCACCAATAGTACACTGTCTTGATTACTGTAGCTTTATATTAAGTTTGAAGTGGATAGTGTCAATTCTCTAATTTTATTCTCCATCTTCAATATTGTATTGGCTATTTTGAGTTTTGGTTTGTTTGTTTTGCCTCTCCATATAAACTTTAGAATCAGTTTGTCAATATCCACAAAATAAATTTCTGGTATTTTAATTGGGATTGTGTTGAATCTGCAGATCAATTTGATAAGACCTAACGTCTTGAAAATGTTGACTCTTCCTATCCATCAACACAGAATATCTCTCCATTTATTTACCCTTTGATTGCTTTCAACGGTTTTGTAGATTTCTTCATGTATCAGTATGCATTTTGTTAGATTTATACCTAAGAATTTATTTGCAAGGACGATATAAATGGGTATTGTATTTTTTTAATTTCAAATTTAATTTCAAAACTATTTTTAATTTATTGCTGTTATAAAGGAAATAAATAATCTTGTATTCTGAAACAATGCTATAATCACTTATTCAGTCCAGTTTCTTTGTTGATTCTTTTGGATTTTCTACATAGACTATCATTTCATTCCTTCCTTCTTTATCTGAATATGCTTTTTATTCTTCTCTTACTGTATTGGTCGAAAAGCATAGACTATCATTTCATTTCTTCCTTCTTTATCTGAATATGCTTTTTATTCTTCTCTTATTGTATTGGTCGAAAAGCAATGATGAGAGGGACACTTTTGCTTTATTCCTAACCTTAATGAGAAAGCTTGGAGGGAGTTCCCATTGTGGTGCAGCAGAAGTGAATCTAACTAGTATCCATGAGGATGCAGGTTTGATCCCTGGCCTTGCTCAGTGGGTCAGGGATCTGGCGTTGCTGTGAGCTCTGGTGTAGGTCACAGACTTGGCTCGAGTCCCGCATTGCTGTGGCTGCAGTGTAGGCCAGCAGCTAGCCTGGGAACTTCCATATGCTGCTGGTGAGGCTCTAAAGAGAGAGAGAGGGAGAGAGAGAGAGAGAGGGAGAGAGAGAGAGAGAGAGAGAGAGAGAGGGAGGGAGGGGGGGAGAGAGAGAGAGAGAGAGAGAGAGAGAGAGAGAGAGAGAGAGAAAGCTTGGAAGTTCTCAACAGTAAGGATAATGTTAGCTATTACTTTTTGATATATATTCTTTGCTACATAGATGAAGTCCCCTGTATTCCTAATTTACTGAGAGTTTTTTCCACGAATGTGTATTCAATTTTGTCAAATGCTTTTTCTGTATCTATTTTTGTAATCATGTGACTTTTTTCTTTTTTTATCATATTGATGTGATAATTGCTTTAATGCATTTTCAAAGGTGAACCAGCCTTGAATTTGTGGGATAAATCCCATTTGGTTATGGTATAATTCTTTTTATATATTGTTGGATTTAGTTTGCTCTTTTGTTAAGGATTTTTGTGTCTATCAATCATGAGAGATGTTGGTCTATTGTAGTCTGGTTTAGTATTAGAGTTATACTAGCTTCATTGGATGAGTTATATTCCTTTTGCCTCTACTCTCTGAAAAAGATTTTAGAGAATTGGTATAATTTCATTCTTAAATGTTTGGTATAATTCATCAGTGAAACCATATGGGCCTGGTAATTTTGGTTTTGGAAGATTATTAATATTTTATTCAATTTTAAAAATAAATATAAGCTTATTAAGCTGGTTCATTTCTTCTTTGGCAAATTTTTTCTCTTAAGAAATTAGTCCATTTTATCTAGGTTATCAAATTTATTGGCATAGAGCTGTTCATACTATTCTTTTACTATCTTTTTAAGGTCCATGAAATCTATAGTAATGCCTCTTTTATTTCTGAAATTAGTAATTTGTGTCCTCTTTTTTTTTTTTTACCTTAGTTATCCTGGCTAGGGGCTGATTAATTTTATCAGTCTTTTCAAAAAGCCAACTTTTGGTTTCATTGATTTTTCTCTATTAATTTTCTGTTTTCAATTTCATTGATTTACGCTTAAATTTTTATTATTTCTTTTCTTTTACTTCAAATTTGCCTTTTTTTCTAAATTTCCTAAAATGGAAGCTTAGATTGTTGATTTTAAGTCTTTCTTCTCCTTCTCCTTCTCCTTCTTCTTTTCTTCTTCTTCCTTCTTCGTCTTCGTCTTCTTCGTCTTTTTAGGGCTACACCTGTGGCATATGGACGTTCCTAGGCTAGGTGTCAAAACGGAGCTACAGCTGCCAGCCTAGGCCACAGCCCTAGCAACACAGGATCTGAGCTAAGTCTGTGACCTAACCACAGCCCATGGCAATGCTGGATTCTTAACCCACTAAGTGAGGCCAAAGATTGAACCCACATCCTCATGGGTACTAGTTAAACACTGAGCCACGACGGGAACTCCATCTTCTTTTCTAATATATAGATTCAATGCTATAATTTTCCTCTAAGCACTGCTGCATTTCACAAATTTTGATAAGTTGTATTTTCATTTTCATTTTCTTCAAAGTATTTTTATTTTTTTTTAATTTAAATTTTTAAAATTTAACTATGGTTGATTTACAGTGTTGGGTTAGCTTCAAGTGTACAGCAAAGTGATCCAGATATTATTCATATATAGGTTGTTATAAGATACCGAATATAGTTTCCAATACAGTAAGTCCTTGTTGTTAATCTATTTAATATGTAGTAGGATGTATCTGTTAATGCCAAATTCCTAACTGTTCTCCCCCAACAACATTCCCCTTTAGTAACCATAATTTGTTTTCTATATTTGTGAGCCTATTTGTTTTGTAAATAAGTTTTATTTAAATAAGTTTATTTATAACACTTTTTTATATTGTACATGCAAGTGATGTTACATGATATTTGTCTTTCTCTGTTCTCACTTATTTCACTTAGTATGATAACCTTTAGGTCCATCCATGTTGCTATTAGTGGCAGAAGTATTTTTAAAATTTTCTTGAGGTTTCTTCTTTGACCTATTTTTTAAAAGAGCGTTGGGGTTTTCTGTTACTAATTTCTAGTTTAATTCCATTATGATCTGAGAGTAGACACTGTTTGATTTCTATTCTTTTAAGTTTAAGGTATATTTAATCACCCTGAATGTGTCTAGGTGAATGTTCCACATGAACATGTCGAGCATCTGTTCACATCCTGAGAAAATTGTGTTTTCTGCTGTTATTAGATGAAGTAGTTGATATATGTCAGTTATTTCCAGTTAATTGTGCTGTTTTCAGTTGAACTATGTCCTTTTCTGCCTTTTGGGTTGGTCTATTTCTGATGAGAGGGTGTTGATGTCTCCAGCTATCATAGTGGATTCATCCATTTTTTCCGTGCAGCTTTATCAGTTTTTGCTTCACAAATCTTGATGTTCTGTAGTTAGGTGCATACTGTTAAAGACTGCTATGTCTCTTTGAAGAACTGACCCCTTTAGTAATAGGTAATTCCTCTCTTTCTCCTTGTTCTTAAAGATTACCTTTAAAAAGTTCTCCAAACAGAAAGGAAGTGATAAAATAAAGAAGCATCATGAAGTAAGAAGAAACAACAGAAAGCAAAAACATGGTTCACACAATAATTTCCCTTTCCTCGTGAGTTTTTACAACATATACGATGACTGAAACAAAGGATAGAAATTTTAATACAGTCTAATGTTCAACACATGAAATTTAAAAATTAGAAAGGTAAAGGAACCTGGATTGAAGTGAGGTTTCTCACTTCAAAGTATCAAATATTCATAGAAGTATGCTGCTATAAGTCACACACACAGTATTACTCAAATAAACCACTAAAAAACTGTACAGCTATAATCTCAAAAAGCATAAACAAACCAAGATACACTAAAAAATACACAAGTAATTCACAGGTAGGCAATAGAAGGGAGATACAAAGGAATGAGAAATAAAGAAAACAAAGTGAAAGTAAATAGTGATAAGGCCCACTTAAGTACTAATATATCAATAACTACCCTACATGTAAATGGTCTAAATGCACTAATAAAAAGCCATTGGCAGAGTGGATAACATGCATGTGCGTGCACACACACACACACACATCCATCAACTATATACTGATTTCAAGAGACAGATTTCAAAGTCAATGACATAGATAGATTGAAAGGAAAAGGATGGGAAATGATACAAATATTAAACAAAACAAAACAAAAAAAGAATAGGAGTGGCTACATTGACATTTGATGAAATAAACTTCCAAGCAAAGAAAACATTAGAGACAAAGAGGGATATTACATAAAGACAAAATAATCACTCCAGCACAAGACATAATGATGCTAAATGTGTATGGAACAAACAACAGAGCTTCAAAACACAAGAAATAAAAACTGAAATAGCTGAGAGGAGAAATAGACAAATGTATAGTTAGAGTTGGGGACTTCAACACTCTCTTCTCAGAAACCAATAGAATGATTAGAGAAAAAATGAGCAAGGATATGAGAATCTAAACAAGGCAATCAACAACATGGTCCGAATGGCATTTATAGAATACTCCACCAAACAACGATACACATTTTTTTATCAAGTGCACATAGAACATTCACAAAACAGTCCATATCCTTGGCCACAAAACAAACCTCAACAAATTTTTAAAAACTGAAATCATGTTCTGTTATCATAAAGGAATCTTCAAGCTAGGACTCAATAACAGAAACACGACAGGAAAAATCTCTAAACATGTACAAATTATACAATGCATTTCTAAATAATACCTGTGTCAAACAGAAAGTTTCATAGGAAATTTAAAAATATAAAGAACTGAGTGAAAAGAAAAAAACAACATATCAAAATATGTGGAATGTGATATAGCAGTGATAGGGGAAATATTTATAGCACTAAGTGTCTACCTGAGACACTAGAAAAAAAAGAACAAAATAAATTCAAACAAATGGTAGAAAAAGAATTTTAAAAAGAGCAGAAATCAATTGAATTGAAAATAAGGAAGCAATAGGAAAAAACAAAATGGTGATTCTTAAAAAAATCAGTAAAATTGATAACACCTCTAGCAAGGCACAAAAATCAAAAGAAGACACAAATAACCAATACCAGAAATGGAGTTAAAAAGATGAAATAGTGAATATCACTATAGTTCCTACAGCCACTAAAAAGATAAAAGAATAATCCAACAACTTCGCACTCATTAATCAACAGCTTTGAAGAAATGGATCAATTCTTTGAAAACCACAAAATCTCCAAATTCAACCAAGAGGATATAATCTGAATAACACTCTAAATATTGAAGAAATAGAATTCATAATTGTTTTATCTTTTTAGGGCCACACCCACAGTATATGGAAGTTCCCAGGCTAGGGGTCAAATTGGAGCTGTAGTTGTCATCCTACACCACAGCCACAGCAACAGCAGATCCTAGCTGAATCTATGACCTACACCACAGCTCAAGGCGATGCTGGATCCTTATCAACCCACTGAGTAGGCCAGGGATTGAACCCACATCCTCATGGATATTAGGTTTGTTACCACTGAGCCATGACAAGAACTCTTAGAATCCATAATTTTAAAAACTACCAGAAAAATGAATCCCCAGGCCAAGAGGGTTTCTCTGGAGAATGCTGACAAACATTTAAACAATTAACACCAGTTTTACACATTTTTTCCAAAAAATACGAGGGAACACTTCCAGACTTATTTTATGAAGCCAATATTACTGTGACACTAAAATCAGACAAAGCTAGTAACAAAATAAGAAATTTATAGACCAAGATCTCTCATGATTTAGCACAAAAATCTTCAACAGAATATTAGCAGGCTAAATACAATAATGTATAAAAATAGTTGACATCATGACCAAGGGGGTTTATTCCAAGTATGTAAGGCTGTTTGAACATTTGAAAATTAATCAGTATAATCACCATATTAACAAACTAAAGAAGAAAAGTTATACGATCATATGAGATGATGCCCCTTCTTCCAAAAAAAAAAAAAAAGAAAGCATTTAACAAATTAAGAGTAGAGAGGAATTACCCCTAACTTGATAGAAAATATTTACCAAAAAACTTAAAACTAACATCATACTTAATGTTAAGATCAGGAAAAAAAGCAAGACTGTCCATCCACTCTAACAACCATTATTCAACATAGGACTGAAAAATCTATCCACTGCAATAAGGCAAGAAAGAGAAATAAAGGACTAGAAAGAAAGAAATCAAACTGTCTCTATTTGTTGATGACTATGTAGAAAATCCCAGTGAATCTACAAATAAAAAAAAAAAGAAAAACAGACATACAAAAAAAGCCCAAAGACAAAAACCATCCCAAACCTTCCCAGACTGAATAAATAAATTCACTAAGGTTGTAGGACACAGGACCAACATACAAAAATCTGTCCTGTTCCTATATACTAGCAATGAACATATGGAAGCCAAAATTTTAAATACTATACCATTTTTTTGGTCTTTTTGCCTTATCTAGGGCCGCACCCGTGGCATATGGAGGTTCCCGGGCTAGGGATCTAACAGGAGCTGTAGCTGCTGGCCTTCACCACAGCCACAGCAACGCGGGACCCAAGCCGCGTCTGCAACCTACACCACAGCTCACGGCAACGCCGGATCCTTAACCCACTGAGCAAGGCCAGGGATTGAACCCACAAGCTCATGGTTCCTCGTCGGATTCATTAACCGCTGAGCCACGACAGGAACTCCAATACTATACCATTTAAATTGCTCTAAAGAAAAGAAATACTTAGATGCACATTTAACAGAAATATATGGAGTGGCTCAGTGGTTAGCAAACCCAACTAGCATCCATGAGGATGCGGGTTCAATCCCTGGCCTCACTCAGTGGGTTAAGGATCCAGCGTTGCCGTGAGCTGTGGTGTAGGTTCCGGGCATGGCTCAGACACCATGTTGCTGTGGCTCTGGCCTAGGCCAGCAGCTAGAGTTTAGATCAGACTCCTAGCCTGGGAACCTCCATATGCCACGAGTGTGGCCCTAAAAAGCCAAAAAAAAAAAAAGGAACCCAAACACAGAACAAAACCAAAAAAAAAAAAAAGGATCTGATTATTACAAAATTCTGATGAAAGAAATCATAGATATAAACGGTTGCAAAGACATACTTCATCATGGGTTGGAAAACCAAAAATACTCATATCATTTATCCCAAACTTGACCTATAGGATTAATGTAATTCCTATGAATTTCCTTTGCTTCTGAGGGCTAGGCAATGCTTTCATGGCTGAATCATGCTGCAACTTGGCTATAATTATTGATCTAAAAGCAATGGTGGGGGAAAGGGAAAAATGTTGAGGGAGGCAAGCATCATCTTAAGAGGCATTTGTCTTACGTAAGGTCTTTCTCTAGTTTCTGGACAAAAGAGAGGTACTATCCTCCTGCAATGGAGGAGTGGGACTCCTCAGTTGTCATGAATTCTGCAAGATCCAGATTGGTGAATTGAATGGAATAATGGATGACCACCATCGTGAAAACTTGAAGTTGTTGTTTTTCTTTTCATTTCTTTCTTTTTTTTTTTGCCTTATCTAGAGCCACACCCTTGGCATATGGAGGTTCCCAGGCTAGGGGTCTAACAGGAGCTGTAGCTGCTGGCCTATTCCACAGCCACAGCAATGCAGGATCCGAGCCACGTCTGCAACCTACACCACAGCTCACGGCAATGCCGAATCCTAAATCCACTGAGCGATGCCAAGGATCAGCGGAGCCTCATGGTTCCTAGTCGGATTCGTTAACCACTGAGCCATGACAGGAACTCCAAAACTTGAAGTTTTATACTGGCCTGATTTCTACCATTCTATTCTTCTCCCTCCCTCCCTTCCTTCCTTCCTTCCTTGTCTTTCTTGCCATACCCATGGCATGTGGAAGTTCCTGGGCCAGGGATCAAACCCATGCCACAGCAGTGCCTGAACTGCTGCAGTGACAGTGCCAGATCCTAACCCACTGCACCACAAGGGAACTTCAGAATTGTTTCTGATTTACTATCTTGGCTCAGGCAGGAGGCAGCTTCAGAGACTTTCATTGGCCATTTCTACCATTATGACTCTTTCACAAAAGGCCAAGAAACCAATCTAATGATTCTATCAAGCTGTAAATTAATCCATTTTGATGATACCCTCAGTGGGAACAGGAAAATGACCACATAGGAGATGCCTGGACCCATTAAAACCTACGGTTGTGCAGACTTGGACCATAACTTAACTGATTCACTTATCTGATCTCTATATGATCCACTTTAATCAGGGGTTATGTTAATGTTTGAGGTCCCTGGTACCACTGTCAGTTCAGATGCTGTATCCAGGAAAGAAAAAAAAAATAAATAGTACTGAATACCCTTTTTCACAGTGTGAAATTACTCTGCAATTGTAGGTCCCTTTGGGGAAAGAAGTACGAAAACCACCACTGTATATCTAAGGTATTATAGGTCACTTCCTCAAGTCAATCTTCCATCAGTGGACTCTAGGTCTGAGTACAGGTTCAAGTGTGGAAACAGTGTGAGGTATTATGATTTTTTTGGGGGGTGGGCACAACCACGGCATATGGAAGTTCCCAGACCAGGGGTTGAATCAGAGCTATAGCTGCCAGCCTACACCACAGCCACAGCAAGATGGGATCCGAGCCAAGTCTGTGACCTACACTACATACAGCTCAGGGCAACACAGGATCACTGACCCAGTGAGTGAGGCCAGGGATTAAACCCTCATCCTCATGGGTACTAATCAGATTTGTTTCCGCTGCACCACAATGGGAACTCTGGTATCACGATTTTTTTATTGCCATAGCTGACACCAATCTTCTCTTTACCCATCTGTGACATCCTTTGATCACATAGATCAAGAAATACCCTAGTTTGTTACCTATTCATCTAGCTCACCCCTAGGAACACGCGCTTTGCAGTGTGAAAATTATGCCCACCTTGCCTCTTTGTCTTGCATGCTGTCACTTGACTTCTGATATTTCAGTTTCCTTTCTTTTTGTCATTAGGGAGTCCATTTCTTTAGTAGTAACCACAGGAGATGGATACCACTGAACTTCTTAATGTTTCTAGTGACCCCCTCACTAGGGAATACTTATTTTTATAGTGAAGGGAATATCCTCTAGATCCTCTTGGGCAACACAGTCAGCTGGTGAGTTCTATGGTCCTTTGTAATAAATCTAGTCTAGTGCGCCCACTCTTTGAACCACTTGACCTCTTGCTCAGGATCTTGCTAGGATAGCTATGGTACCTCCACCTATTTTGTAATAAGCCACTCCTTCACCTCCAAGCTTCGCTCCAGCAATGTATTAAGACCAGTTTCAAGTGTCCTGGCAGGATGTTAAATTATGAGTCACAGGAGAGTGTCCCATATCAACAGACTCTTCCATGTCTAGCCCTATGTTCTATTAGCACTCTCAAGATCCATATTCAGGAGTGTTCTCCCAGGTCTTGCTAATATTGTTGTATGTATTCTGTAGCTATTCTGTGAAATACTTCTTTGCTTCTGAAGGCTAGGCAGTGCTCCCATGATTGAACCATGCTGCAAGTTGACTATAATTATTGATCTAAAAGCAATGGTGAGAGTTCCCGTCATGGCTCAGTGGTTAATGAATCTGACTAGGAACCATGAGGTTGTAGGTTCGATCCCTGGCCTTGCTCAGTGGGTTAAGGATCCTGCGTTGCTGTGGCGAAGGCTGGCAGCTACAGCTCCTGTTAGACCCCTAGCCTGGGAACCTCCACATGCCACGGGTGCGGCCCTAGATAAGGCAAAAAGACAAACAAACAAACAAATAAATAAATAAATAAAAGCCATGGTGGAGGAAGGGGAAAAACAAGGAAGGAAAGCAAGCATTATCTTAAGAGGCATTTGTCTTCAGTGTAGTCTTTGCCTAGTCTCTAGATGAAGAAGGGCTGCTATCCTCCCACAATGGAGGACTGGGCTTCTTTTGTTCACCACAGAAAGTTCTAATGAAACTGAAATTTCAAAATTCTTAGCTGTGGTCAGAATTAACTTGATACCAAGGCCACAAAAATACACTACAATAAAGAGAAACTATAGACCAACATCCCTGATGAATATAAATGTAAATATTCTGAACACAATAGTAGTAAACTGAATTTAACAGCACATTAAAAGGATTATACATCACAACAAAGTGCCTCAAAATATACAAATCAATAAATGTGATATACCACATTAATAAAATGAGAGATAAAAATCACATGATCATCTCAAGTGATACAGAAAAAGCATTTGATGAAACACAACATTATTTCATAATTAAAACACTAAAAAATGGGTATAGAAGAAACATGTCTCAATATAATAAAGGCCAAATATGACAAACCCACACTGAACATTATATTCAATGGCTAAAAATTAAAAGCTTTTCACCTAAAATCAGAAATAAGACCCAGGTGCCAACTCTCACAACTCTTTTTTTTTTTTTTTTGTCTTTTTGCCTTTTCTAGGGCCGCACCTGCGGCATATGGAGATTCCCAGGCTAGGGGTCTAACAGGAGCTGTAGCTGCTGGCCTTCGCCACAGCCACAGCAACACAGGATCCGAGCTGCATCTGCAACCTTCACCACAGCTCACGGCAATGCCAGATCCTTAACCCACTGAGCGATGCCAGGGATCGAACCTGCAACCTCATGGTTCTTAGTCGGATTCATTAACCACTGAGCCATGAAGGGAACTCCTCTCACAACTCTTATTTAACCTCTTATTTAACATAGGACTGGAACTCCTAGTTAGAGCAAATAGACAAGATGAAGCAAAAAAAAAAAAAAAAAAAGGCATCCAAACCAGAAAGGAAGAAGTAAAATTGTCATTATTTTCAGCTGGCATGATCTTATATATAGAAAATTCTAAAGACTCAACTAAAACTTGTTGAAATAAATCAACAAATCCAGTAAAGCTGTAGGATATAAAATAAAAATACAGCAATCAGATGAATTTCTATACAATAACAATGAAACCTCTGAAAAAGAAACAAAATAAACAACCCTAGGCACAAGAGCATCAAAAGCAATAAAATACTTATAAATTTAAAATAGGAAGTGAAATATTTGTGCAATGAAAACTACTTGATGAAAGAAACTGAAAAATATATAAACAAATAAAAAGATATCTTGTGTACATGAATAAAAAGAATTGATATTATTAAAAGGGCCATACTACTCAAAGCCATCTATAGATTCAGTTAAATCCTTATAAAAGTTCAATGGCATTTTTCACAGAAATAAGCAAAACAATTCTAAGATTTGTGTGGAACCACAAAAGACTTTGAATAGCCAAAGTAATCCCAAGGAAGAACAAAGCCAGTGAAGTTCCCATTGTGGCTCAGTGGAAATGAATCTGACTAGCATCCATGAGGATGCAGGTCCGACACCCGGCCTTGCTCAGTGGGTTACAAATCTGGCATTGCTGCAAGCTGTGGTATAGACTGCATATGCATCTTGGATCCCGTGTTGCTATGGCTGTGGTGTACTCCAGAGGCTACAGCTCCCACTCAACGCCTAGCCTGTGAACCTCCATATGTCATGGGTGTGGCCATAAACATACCAAAAAAAAAAAAATAAAAAAAGAGCAAAGTCAAAGACATACTTCTGATTTCAAACTATTTTACAAAACTATAATAATTGAAAGAGTATGGTACTGGCATAAAAATAAACCCATAAATTCCTGGGACAGAATAGAGAACTCAGAAATTAAACCATACATATATGGTTAACTAATATTTGACATAGTAGTCAAGAACGTTTTATGGGGAAAAGACCATCTCTTCTACGAATAGTCTTAGGAAAATTGGATAACCACATGCAGAACAATGAAACTGGATCCCTGTCTTACACCATTCACAAAAATGAACTTGAAATGGATCAAGAATTAAACATAAGACCTGGTAACATAAAATTCCTAGAAAAAGATGTAGAAAATAAGTTCTTTTATATTGGTCTGGGCAATGTTATATACATTTTAATACATGAAAACAAAAGCACAAGGAAAAAAAAATCAGTAAGTGAGACTACACTACCTCAAAAGCTTTTGAACAAAGAAACACGGAATAAAACGAAAAGGCAACCTATAAAATTTGAGAAAGTATTTTCAGACCATATGCTTGATAGGAAGATAGATCTTTCACTTCCTAGTTTAAATTCATTATTAAGTATTTTATTGTTTTTGATGCTCATCTGCAAACGGTGATAAACTAATACCCAAAATATACAAAGAATTCATACAACTCAACAACAAAATGAAAAGATAATCTGATTTAAAAAATGGACAGAAGAACTAAATAGCCATTTTTCCAAAGAAGACAGACTAATGGTCAAGAGATAACTTAACATCACTAATCATTGGGGCAACGCAAACTAAAAGCACAAAAGATATTACCACATACCTGTTAGAATGACTATTATCAAGAAAACAAGTTAACAATTCCACCAACAACAAATGCTGGAGGGGGTGTGGAGAAAAGGGAACCCTCCTGCACTGTTGGTGGGAATGTA
>PVHT020000022.1:20560862-20571384 GCA_004024745.2 Catagonus wagneri | reverse complement strand
TGGAAACAACCCAAATGTCCATCGACAGATGACTGGATTAGGAAGATGTGGTATATATACACGATGGAATACTATTCAGCCATAAAAAAGGATAAAATAATGTCATTTGCAGCAACATGGATGGAATTAGAAACCCTCATACTGAGTGAAGCAAGTCAGAAGGAGAAAGACAGATGTCATATGAAATCTCTTATAACTGTGTCTAAAACACTGCACAAATGAACATCTCAACAGAAAAGAAAATCACGAACTTGGGGAACAGACTTGTGGTTGCCAAGGGGGTGGGGGAGGGGTGGGAGGGAATGGGGATAACTAGTGCTTTAATGATGGAATAGCAAGGAGCTCCAACTGTAATGCACGGGGAACTATATCTAATTACATGTGACAAATCCATATATGTACATGTAATCAGGTCACCACATGGTGCAGTTGGAAAATCTGACAGAAATCTGTAAACCAGCTATAATGCAAAAATAAAAAAGAAAAGAAGGAAAAAAAAATAAAGTTGCATAACGATCATCATAAAAAAAAAAGAAAGAAAACAAGAGAGTGCCAGTATGGCACAGCAGAAACAAATCCAGCTAGTATCCATGAGGAAATGGGTTTAATAGCTGGCCTCGCTCAATGGGTTAAGGATCCAGCATTGCCATGAACTATGGTGTGGGTCGCAGATGCGGCTTGGATCAGCGTTGCTGTGATTGTGTTGTAGGCCAGCAGCTGTAGCTCTGATTTGACCCCTAGCCTAGGAACTTCCATATGCCTTGAATGCAACCCCAAAATAAATAAGTAAATAATAAAAAAGCAAAAAAAAAAATAAAACAGAGGATGCAGAGATAAGGTATACTCTTGTACACTATTGGTGGAAAAGTAATTAGTTCTTTCAGTATGGGAAACAGTATGGTGATTTCTCAAAAATTAAAAATAGAACTTCCATATGATCTAGTAATCCCATTTTGGTGTATGTATCCAAAGGAGATGAAAACAGGATCTCAAAGAGATATATGCACACCCATGTTTACAGCAGCATTATTCACAATACCCAAGATATGTAAACAACCCAAACGGCCATCAGCAAAAAAAAAAAAAAAAAAAAAAAGGGTAAAAATTAGACAGATGGACAAACACACACACAGGAATATTATTCAACTATGAGAAAGGAGGAAAATTTGCTATTTGTGACATCATGGCTGGAGCTTGAGGGCATTATGCTAAGTGAGGTAAGTCAGACCGAGAATGGTTAATATTTGATGGTATCACTTATATGTGGAATCTAAAAAAGTTGAACTCATAAAAACAGAGTAAAATGGTGGTCTCCAGAGACTCAAGGGAAGATTTGGTGGAACTGGGGAAATACTGTTTAAGGGTACATACTTGGAACTAGCAGATAAATAAGTCCTGGAGATCTAATGTACAATCTAGTGATTATAGATAATAATACTGTATTATAAACTTTCAGTTACTAAGAGACCACATTTTTTTTAATTTTTTTGTCTCTTTTTATGGCCACACTAGTGGCATATGGAGGTTCCCAGGCTAGGGGTCTAATCAGAGCTGTAGCTGCCAGCCCATGCCACAGCCACAGCAATGCCAGATCCAGGCCGCATCTTCAACTTACACCACAGCTCACAGCAATGCCAGAACCTCAACCCACTAAGTGAAGCCAGGGATCAAACCTGCAACGTCATGGTTCCTAGGTGAATTTGTTTCGGCAGCACTATGATGGGAACTCCTAAGAGACCATATCTTAATTATTCTCATTCCCAAAAAAGAAATGATAACTCTTATGGGATAGCAGTGTTAGTCAATGCTACATTTGAAATCACATTGCAATATATAAATGTATCTCATCAACATGTTGTATACCTTAAACTTATACAAAGTTATATGTCAATTATATATCCATAAAAATACATTTAAAAAATAAACAAAATAAATGAAAAAGGAGAAATCTTAATGGATAGTGCAGAAATACAAAAAAAAAAAACATAAGAGAATACTATGAACAATTATATGCCAACAAATTTGACAACCTACAAGAAACGCACAACTTTCTAGAGACTTAGAGCCCACCAAACCTGAATAAAGAAGAAAAAGATCAGCTGAACAGACCAATCGTTAGAAATGAAATCAAATATGTCATAAAAACACTCCATACAAATAAAAGTCCAGGACCAGATGGATTCACAAGTGAATTCTACCAAACATACAAAGAAGAACTTATACCCATCCTTAAACTTTTCCAAAAGGATGAAGAAGAAGGAACACTTCCAAAGACTTTCTATGATGCCACCATCATCCTAACAGCAAAATCAGACAAAGATGCCACCAAAAGGAAAATTATAGACCAATATCTTTGATGAATATAGAAGTAAAAATTCTCAACAAAATTTTAGCCAACCAAATCTAACAACGTATAAAAAAGATCATATACCACAACCAAGTGGGATTCCTCCCAAGTTCTCAAGGATGGTTCAACATATGCAAATCAATCAACATCACACCACATTAACAAAAGAAAAGTCAAAAACCACATGATCATCTCAATAGATGCAGAAAAAGCATTTTGACAAAGTCCAATATCCATTCATGATAAAAATTCTTACCAAGTGGGTATAGAGGGAACATACTTTAACATAATAAAAGCCACTTATGAGAAACCCACAGCAAATATAATACTCAGTGGAGAAAAGCTGAAAGCCTTCCTGCTAAAATCTGGAACAAGACAAGTATGCCCACTCTCGTCACTTTTATTCAACACAATACTGGAAGTCCTAGCCACAGCAATCAGACAAACAAAAGAGATAAAAGGTACCCAGATTGGAAGATAAGAGATAAAATTGTCACTGTATGCAGATGACATGATACTGTATATAGAAAACCCTAAGGACTCCACACAAAAACTCAAACTGATCAATGAATTCAGCAAAGGGGCAGGATACAAGATTAACACTCAGGAATTGGTTGCATTTCTGTATACAAACAATGAAATATTAGAAAAGGAACACAAAAATACAATACCTTTTAAAATTGCAGCCCCCCAAATTAAATACCTAGGAATAAACATGACCATGGAGGTGAAAGACTTATATGCTGAGAACTATAAAACATTAATCAAGGAAATTTAAGAAGATTCAAAGAAATGGAAAGATATCCCATGCTCTTGGGTTGGAAAAAACAATACTGTAAAAATGGCCATACTACACAAAGCAATCTACAGATTCAATGCAATCCCTATCAAATTACCCATGACATTTTTCACAGAACTAGAACAAACAATCCAAAAATTTATATGGAACCACAAAAGACCCAGAACTCTCCAAACAATCCTGAGGAACAAAAACCAAGCAGGAGGCATAACTCTCCCACACAACAAGCAATATCACAAAGCCGCAGTAGTCAAGACAGCGTGGTACTGGTACCAAAACAGACATACAGACCAATGGAACAGAATAGAGAAGGCAGAAGTAAACGCAGAGACCTATCATCAATTAATCTTCAACAAAGGAGGTAAGAATGTAAAGTGGGAAAAAGACAGTCTTTTTAGCAAATTGTGCTGGGTAAACAGGACAGCTGCATGTCGATCAATAAAACTGGAACACACCCTCACACCACGCACAAAAATAAACTTAAAATGGCTTAAAGATTGAGATGTAAGACAAGACACCATCAAACTCCTAGAATTGAACATAGGCAAAACATTCTCTGACATCAACCATATAAATGTTTTTTTTAGGTAAGTCTTCCCAAGGCAACAGAAATAAAAACAAAAATAAACCAGTGGGGGAGTTCCCATCGTGGCTCAGTGGTTAACAAATCTGACGAGGGAAGATGGCGGAATAGAAGGACTGGAGCTCAACTTCTCTCCCGAAAAACAGCAAAACTACAACCAAATGCCGAGCAGCCTTCAACCAAATGGACTGTAAACTTCCAAAAAAGATATTCTACTCCAGAAGACAAAGAGGATACCACATCAAGAGGTAGGAGGGGCGACTACGTGATAGAAGCAACCCCATACCTCCTGGGTGGGAAGCGCCACACACTGGAAAATAACTGCGTCACAGAGACTCAGCTACAGGACTGAGAGTTCTGAGCCCCACGTCAAAACCCCACGCCTGGGGATCGGGCACAGATAGAGCCCCCGGAGCATCTGGCATTGAAGGCCAGCGGGTCTTGTGTGCAGGAGCTCCACAGGACTGGGGGAAACAGAGACGCCATTCTTGAAAGGCACACACACAGATTTTCACATGCACTGGGTCCCAGGGCAAAGCAGTCTCCTTAGGAATCTGGGTAGAGCCTGACTGTGATTCTTGGAGGATCTCCTGGGAAAATAGGGGTGACTGTGCCTTGTTGTGGGGGAAGGACATTGGAGGTGAAGCTCTAGGGAACATCCATCAGCCTGCATTTCTCTGGAGGGGGCCATTTCTGGGAAAATCTGGTCCCTCCCATCAGTGCTGAGAAGCCCCAGGCTAAACAACAATCCAGGTGGGATCTCAGCCCCATCCATCAGTAAACAGGCTGTCTAAAGACCCCTGAGGCACACAGCCAGACTCTAATCTCATCCAGAGACAAAGCCCCACCCACCAGAGGGATAAGAATCAACCCCACCTACCAGTGGGCAGGCATCAGTCCCTCCCATCAGGAAGCCTACAGCAAGCCCCGCCCATAGCAGCTTTAGTCACCAGGGAGGCAAACGCCAGAACTAAGAGAGGCTACCATTCTATTGTTGGCAGAAAGGTCACCACACCAAAAACCTATAAAAATGCAAAGACAGAAAACTCTAACCCAGATAATGGAGAAAGAGAAAAGCCCAGAAAAACAGCTCAGTGATGAGGAGATTATCAGCCTCTCAGAAAGAGACTGTAGACTGTTGATGCTGAAGATGATGCAAGGCATTGGAAATAAACTGGAGGCAAAGATTGATAATTTACAGGAAACATTGAGCAGAGAAATACAAGCTGTAAAAATTAAACAAGAAGAGATGCAAAATACAACCACTGAAATAAAAAATTCATTAGGAGCACCCAACAGTAGAATACAGGAGGCAGAAGAACAAATCAGCGAGGTGGAGGACAGATTAGTGGAAATCACTAATGCAGAAGAGAAAAGAGATAAAAGATTGAAAGGAAATGAGCAGAGTCTCAGAGAACTCTGGGACAATGTGAAACGCAACAATATCGATGTTATAGGGGTGCCAGAGGGAGAAGAGAGAGAGAAGGGGACAGAAAAAATATTCGAGGAGATAATAGCCGAAAACTTCCCTAATATGGGAAAGGAACCACTCAGTCAAATTCAGGAAGCGCAATGAGTACCATATAAAATAAACCCAAGGAGGAACACCCCAAGACACATATTAATCAAAATGACCAAAATTAAAGACAAAGAGAAACTATTGAAAGCAGCTAGGG
Source organism: Catagonus wagneri (assembly GCA_004024745.2). Classification (NCBI taxonomy): domain Eukaryota; kingdom Metazoa; phylum Chordata; class Mammalia; order Artiodactyla; family Tayassuidae; genus Catagonus; species Catagonus wagneri. Next base: position 20,565,979 of record PVHT020000022.1, on the reverse strand, counting down.
AAAAGAAACAAATGACATACAAGGGAACCCCAATAAGGTTATCAGCAGATTTTTCAGGTGAAACTCTGCAGGCCAGAAGGGAGTGGCATGATATACTTAATGTGATGAAAGGGAAAAACTTCCAACCAAGATTGCTTTACCCTGCAAGGCTCACATTCAGATTTGAAGGAGAGATCAAAACCTTTACAGAGAAGCAAAAGCTAAGAGATTTCTGCAACACTAAACCACCTTTACAACAAATCTTAAAGGAATTTCTCTAGGCAGAAAAGAAAAGGCCACAACCAGAAACAAAAACACCACAAATGACAAGGCTCACCAGTAAAGGCATATATACAATAAAGATACTAAATCATCCATGTACAACTATGCTACCAAAATCAGAAATCGTGAGAAGAGAGCACAAATGCAGGTCACTGGAGACGCATGTGCAATTAAGAAACCAACAACGTAAACAATCTCATTTGTATATAGACTCCTATATCAAAACTTCAGGGTAAAAAAAAAAAAAAAAAAACAGCAACAAAAACCCCAAACAGTTAATATAATGGCAATAAGAACACATATATCAGTAATTACCTTAAATGTTAATGGACTGAATGCCCCAACCAAAAGACATAGAGTAGCCGAATGGATACAAAAAAAGAAAACAACCAATGGATCACTGAAGAAATCAAAGAGGAAATTAAAATATACCTAAAAGAAATGACAACAAAGACACGACACTCTAAAACCTCTGGGATGCAGCAAAAGCAGTGCTAAGAGGAAAGTATATAGCAATACAAGCCTACCTCAGGAAACAAGAAAAAGCTCAAATAAACAACCTAACTTTACATCTAAAGCAGCTAGAGAGGGAAGAAGCCAGGTCATGGAAACAACCTAAATGCCCATCGACAGAGGAGCGGATAGGGAAGATATGGTACATACACACAATGGAATATTACTCAGCCATTAAAAGGAACGGAATAACAACATTTATAGCAACATGGATCAACCTAGAAGTTACCATACGAAGTGGAACCAGTCAGCCAATTAGACAGCAACACCCAATGCTACCGCTTACATGTGGAAACTAAAGAGACACAATGAACTTCTTCGAAGAACAGACAATGACTCACAGATTTTGGAAAACCTTGGTTTTTCAAATAAGACAATCTGGGGGTTGGGGGGATGCACTGTGGGTTTGGGACACAAAATCTATCGAACTGACTTATGATCTTTGTACACCTATAACTGAAATAAAATTCATTGTTAACATGAAAAAAAAAAAAACACAAATCCGATAAGGAACCATGAGGTTGCGGGTTCGATCCCTGGCCTTGCTCAGTGGGTTAAGTATCCAGCATTGTCATGAGCTGTGGTGTAGGATGCAGAGGCAGCTCAGACCCGGTGTTGCTGTGGCTTTGGCGAAGGCCGGCAGCTGCAGCTCCTGTTGGACCCCTAGCCTCGGAACCTCCATGTGCCGCGGGTGCGGCCCTAGATAAGGCAGAAAGAGAAAAAAAAAAAAAAAAAAAAAAAAAAAAAAAAAAAAAAAAAAAAAAAAAAAAAAAAAAAAAAAGAAAGAAAGAAAGAAAAGAAAAATAAACCAATGGGACCTCATCAAACTGATAGGTTTTTGCACAGCAAAGAAAACAAAAAGACAAATTACAGAATGGGAGAAAATAGTTTCAAATGATGTAACTGACAAGGGCTTAATCTCTAAAATATATAAACAACTTATACAACTCAACAGCAAAAAAAAAAAAAAAAAAAAAAAAAAAAAAAAAAAAAAAAAAAAAAAAAAAAAAAAAAAAAAAAAAAAAAAAAAAAAAAAAAAAAAAAAAAAAAGAAGAAAACAACAACCCAATTGAAAAATGGGCAAAAGACCTGAAAAGACATTTCTCCAAAGAAAATACACAGACAGCCAACAAGCACATGAAAAAGTGCTGAACATCACTGATTATGAGAGATGCAAATCAAAACTACTATGAGATACCACTTCACACCAGTCAGAATGACCATCATTAATAAGTCCACAAACAACAAATGCTGGAGAGGGTATGGAGAAAAGGGAATCCTCCTACACTATTGGTGGGAATGTATAGTGGGTACAACCACTATGGAAAACAGTATGGAGGCACCTCATAAAAGTAAATATAGAACTACCATATGACCCAGCAATCCCACTCCTGGGCATATATCCAGACAAAACTTTCCTTGAAAAAGATACATGCACCCATATGTTCATTGCAGCACTATTCACAGTAGCCCAGACGTGGAAACAACCTAAATGTGCATCGACAGATGAATGAATTAAGAAGATTTGGTATATGTATACAATGGAATAGTATTCAGCCATAAAAAAGAACAAAATTATGCCACTTGCAGCAATGTGGATGGAACTAGAGACTCTCAAACTGAGTGAAGGAAGTCATAAAGAGAAAGACAAATACCATATGATATCACATATCTGAAATCTAAAATATGGCACAAATGAAACTTTTCACAGAAGAGAAATTCATGGACTTGGAGAACAGACTTGTGGTTGCCAAAGCGGGAAGGGGAGAGAGTGGGATGGATTGGGAACCTAGGGCTAACTACTGCTTTTGGAATGGATAAGCAATGAGATCCTGCTGTATAGCACTGGGAACTATACCTTGTCACTTGTGATCGAGCATGATAGCGGATAATGTGTGAAAAAGAATGTATATATATATGTGTGTGTGTGTGTATATATATATGCATGTGTCACTGGGTCAGTTTGCTGTACAGTAGCAAATTGACAGAACACTGTAAACCAACTATAATGGAAAAAATAAAAATCATAAAAAAGAAATTCACAACTCAAAAAAAATTTTTGTCAATTGTATTTATGCTCATGTATGTCCCAGACCTTTTCTCAGCATCCCACTCCTTTTCTTTCAGGACCACGACCATAAGTGGGAGAATTGCTGCGGACATCAGAGTAAACACAATTAGACATGCTAGAGCTAGAGCTGTGCATTCACACACACACACACACAATTTTATTTATTTATTTTAGTAAATTTACTATTGTTAAAAACAGATCCTGGACCCAGTTTTCAGTCCCAAGTGTCCTGTAGTTGCAGGAATCAAAATCTCTTTGGACACTGCATGATGAGTTTTCTGGTTTTTACACTATGCCTCAAGTTAATAAATGACTGACCTGCAGCTGTAATTTTCTTCCTTCAGTGTGTCAGTAGCACTTAATAGTAGCCACTCAGTTTCAGAGTCTTTATAATTATTGTTGTTCTCAGATCTCTCAGATACTAGACATCTTATACAATCGCATCCCTTCCTACTCAGATCCTCTCCCAACTGACCACAGGTAAGAGTCTCAGTAATCACGATAGTACAATACGTGGGGATTATCATCTCTAATTACCACTAATAATGGGTGTTTGCTGTCATCTAGACAGTGAATAATTCAATCCCAGAACCCCATTCTGAAAACCTGCTTCCTAAGAGCATTTCTGATACTCTCTTAGTTGGGTTCTTACAGAAGCTCCTTGAAGACAAAGATTAGAATGCAAGAAGTTTACTGGGGAGGAGAAAAGGGAAGAAAGATGAGCCAGCCAGTAAGTGGGCATTATCATACAAGGTATTACCAGGAATAATTAGAGCTCAATCCTGAAGAACTCTAGGAAGATATGTGAATGAGTTCCTTAGAGTTTGCCATGGAAGGGGTGAGGAAATTGGGTACCAACTTTCTTGGATGCATACCAGCTTCGGCAGTCATCGGTTAAGTGTTGCTCCTGAGGGTGTTAGTTTTCTAGCACCTTTGACTGCCAATGGGTACAGGTTTCCTTTTGGAGTGATGAAAATATTTGGAAATGGACAGTGCTGACGGTTGCACAAACTTGTGAATATACTAAAAAACACTGAATTGATAGTTTCAGTTTCACTATAGGTGAAGTATATCTCATTGAATATATACAAATGGTCACTCCCAATAAAGTGTATGTAGATCTTATGCATTTTATTGAATAATTTATCATAGATAAGGATGTTCCACAGCTCCTTTAACCATTTGTCTACTGATAGACAGTGGGGTTGTTTATTGCTTTTTGTCTCTACAATGTATTTGTTAATATTTGTTCCTATTTATTTGCACTTTTACTCTGTAGAGACGATTCCCAACAGGGCTATGTCTGGCAAAGTTTTAGCAGATGTATTAAATTTCCTTGCAAGAAGTTAGCAATTCACATTCTCACCAGCAATATATGAATACGCTCACTTCCACATGCTCTCATCAGCGCTGAATTTCTTTTTTCCACTGTGAGAGGTAAAAATTATTTTTTATTTCCACTTGAGATTCAGTATTTTTAATGTCTACTGACCTTTCTCAGTTTATACTTTTCTTATCCTTTATCAGTACATATTACTATATAAAAGCTGTAAAATGTTATCATATGGCACCCCATATTTTTTTCCTACTTTATTCTGTTGGTGTAATGAATTATAGCAACTATTTCCTAATCATTATATTTTCAATAAAAGTCTATCTGGTCAGATGTGCTGTGATTTGAATAATTAGAATTTCTGTTTCCACTTAGAATATTTATATTCCTACTGGTAAATAATATTGATCTGTAGTTCTCTTTTTAGTTATATTTATCTGGCTTTATTATTTAGCCTGTCCTTGCTTCTTAAATATGACCTGTGGGACCTCTTCATCTTTTTATGTGAAGAGTTAAAATAACAGGAACCATCTGTTCTTTGAGCCTGGTCCAGGTGCCTTCTATTTTTATTTTTTTTTTTGCGTGTGTGTCTTTTTGCCTTTTCTAGGGTCACACTCGTGGAATATGGAGGTTCCCAGGCTAGGGGTCTAACAGGAACTGTAGTCGCCAGCCTACACCATAGCCACAGCAACGCGGGATCTGAGCCGCTTCTGCAACCTACACCACAGCTCACGGCAACACCGGATCCTTAACCCACTGAGCAAGGCCAGGGATCGAACCTGCAACCTCATGGGTCCTAGTTGGATCCATGAACCACTGAGCCACGACGGAAACTCCAGGGGTGCCTTTCTAAATGGCAGATCTTGAGCTGTGTTTCTAATTTCTCTTACACGTAATGGTTTATCCAAATTTCTCTCAATTCTTTTTTTTTTTTTTTGC
>PVHT020000022.1:20422102-20560762 GCA_004024745.2 Catagonus wagneri | reverse complement strand
GAACCCGCAACCTCATGGTTCCTAGTCGGATTCGTTAACCACTGCGCCACGACGGGAACTCCCAAATTTCTCTCAATTCTTAAGTTGACCTTGGTTACTTACATTTTGTTAGCAAATCATACATTTCCTTACGATCGATGTATAGTTTATATATTCTATTATAGTTCTTGAAATCTCAAACCATCTTTTCCAATTTCTAATGTTGCATGTTCTTGTTTTTCTTTTATCCTTATTTAGGTTTCCCAGGGTTAATTAAAGCATCAGCCTTATTTAATATCACTTTTAGTTGTTTTTCTTTAATTTCATGAATTCTTTCCCCATTCTTCCTTTAGTCTTATTTTGTTTCTATTTTCAACTTGGTAAGTACCATGTATATTATCAGTCCATAAAAAAAATTTTTTGTTATTCATTTTTAAATGCAGATTTAGCTCTTATTAGACTTTTTTGATAAAAAAGTATTCCACTTTCATTACTTTTTATGTTATTTTCCATTTTCTCTTTCTTTTCTTCAGGGATCGTTTTTAAGGATTTTTTTTAATTGAAAGGGAAATACATATCCGTGGAATCATACTGAAATAGTATAAAAGGATATACTGAAACAAGCAAGTATTTCTCCTAGCACAGATCCCTTAGTCCTCTCCAGAGATAAATACTCTTATCAGAGTCTGATGTTTCCTTTTATGAACATACTGCACAGATATATGTTTTGAAAACTATTCCTTTTAACTTCTAGCTTAAGTGCTTAGGATGCTTCCCAAGGCCATTTGCGTGGTAGATTTGAAGAGCCCAACCCTTGTTCTGCTGTGGTCTGTAATCTCTTTACTGCCTGCTTCCACCTGCCAACGTTTCTACAGTTCAAATCTGAGAAACAACCGAGAATGGATTCACTCGGCCTGTTAAATTTGTGCATTTCTGAGAATGGTTTTATTTTCTTTGCTGTGTAAGACTAATGTTGCTGTCCCAGTCTCTCGACTTCACACAAAGAGGTGAGAATCAATGATTCCTTAAATTCATCTGTTAAGCGTCTTTAGGAGACGGACCCTGCTCTTGTTGGAGAGGATTCTTTTTGTTTATATCTTATGGTGGTAGTGCCAAGAGGTACTTCGAACTGTGCACAAGCTCCATGTGTCTTCCTTCCCCAAATCATCCCAAATAATCATTTTAAGTATAATCTATGCTTACCTTGTAAAAAAGCCTCCAAGACAAGATCTCCAGCAGCCTCTGCTTCTTCCAGATTGTCAAACCTGAACACCTGCTGTGGAAGGCAGCTCCTGATATGGTTCCTAATGATCTCCACGTCCTGTTATTCACATTCTTCTGTAATCCCCCGTTTGTGGTGTGTGTGAGGTGGATGGAATAAGTAGCCATATTGAAGAGACTCACGTGGCAAAGAACTGAGGGCAGCCTCCAGCCAATAGCTAGCAAGAAACTGAAGACCTCAGTTCAACATCCTTCAAAGAGTTAAATCCTGCCAACAATCTGAGGGAGCTTCTAATCCATCTGAGTCAAGCCTTGACATGACTGCAGCCTTCTCAGAGACCCAGTGCCAAGAGAACCCAATTAAGCTGTGCTCAGACTCCTGACATACAGAAACTGGACCCAATAATTATTGTTGTTTAAGCCACTAAGTTTTATGGTAATTTTTTACAAAGCAATGGATAAATAGACATATGTTTTAGAAATTTCTTGTGAAATCCATGTTGATTACTGGGATTTCCTTTTTCAGATAATTGGTCTGGAAAAGAGTCAAGTGCCCCATAGAACCCCAATCACTCTATTCGTATCAGCCGGTGTTTCTGAAATGAACACAGATGCGGATTTCAGAGATAAAAAAAGCCAAAAAAAAAAAAAGATAACTTTAATGTGGTCATGGAAAGAATAGAACTTTAAAAAATATTACCACTACATGCCTCTAAGAATGGCTTTAAAAAAAAAAAAAGCCAATAATAATACCAAGTCCTGAAGAGGATGCAGACCAACTTGATCTCTTGGACTTTGCTGGTAAGACTCTGAAAAACAATTAGCCACTCTAGAAAACATTTTTTGCAGTTTCTTACCAACTTAAATACATTTACTGCTTGACCCAGGTGAGATGAATCTCTAGAAAAGAACTAGGGGTCCTAAGCCAAAGAAACATGTCAAGACAAGAGGAGGATTTTTTGCATTCTCGGTGAACAGTAGTGACCTGAAAAGACATTGCAGAACAATGCAAACTTCATTTATATTTTTGATTTTTATATCTTTTTACTAAATCTCATCCCAAAATATGCAGAGTGCTTTAAATAAGTTTAGGAAGGTTAAAAAGTATATTTTCCAGTTTTTAGAGAGGGGTGGAGCACAAGGGAAATTTCTAATACTCTCTACTAATGGTGGGTTCCTTGTGCCAGGGTTAGCGTGAACAAAGAGTGATATTTTCTCTCCAGGAAACCATGGCTACAAGGATGCAGCAGGGCACTACCATCTTTTCACTTATTCTCAAAAATGATATCCTAGGAAGAAGGAAAACTGAATGGTATAGTGTTGCTGGAAGGGGCTGATATCAAGACTGCAGTTTTGTGGACAAGGCATATTTAAGAAGGAAATTGAGGACTGTACTGTGGAGAGGGAATCTTTGTAGTGCTTACCACTCCATAGTGAGTAGGAAAAAAATCAAATATGTATTTGTATACTTAAAAATTAAAAGATAAGCCAAGAGTTTTTTTTTTTAAGAGCATACATTTGATGAAACCTTGTCTCACAGGCAAGAAAAACTCAGTTTTATTTTACTGTTATATTAAGTCATTCATATACATTTTGTGTTAACACCAAATGCAGTTACCTGCACAGGAACATAGGAATTAAAAATAACAACTCTTGTGCCCACTTTTTTCATGAACCCTTCTGAACATAGTTAATAATGGGCTCTTTGAAAATGCTTTCTAGTACTCATCCCTTCTTCTTGGCTTTACGTTATCTGAGGGCACTCAGAAGGCTGTTGATTTCTTAGAGCAGTTTTCATTTGGACCATCTAAATTATTTACTTTACCTGGCAGAATCCTGCATAATTTTGAGGAGTAATTATTTTAGGCAAAACTTTCAACAGGAAATTAAGGGCCAGTGTTAAAGAATAAAACCCATCCCTTCCTCTGTCCCATATTCTGAAACACACATGACAACTCGTACTTACAGCATCATGGTGGCTAAACTTGTAATTTCCCAGGAGTTTTCAGTATGCAAGTCATGTCATCCACAGAGGATTGCTTTGTTGATGGTGAGTTACTGTTGAGTTTTGAGAATTCCTTATCCTAGATGTAAGTCCTTCATCAGATATTTGTAGTTTGCAAATATTTTCTCCCAGTCTGTAACTTGTCTGTTCCCAGAGCAAGGGTTTTTAATTTTGATACAATCAGATTTACCAACTTTCTTTCGTGCATCATGCTTTTGATGTCATGTATACAAACTTGTCACTAGTCTTGGATCCTGGAGATTTTCTCTTTTGTTATCATTTATATTTTACTTTTAAACGTGTGATTCATTTTGAGATAATTTGTGCTGAAAGTGTGAAGTTTAGGTCAAGTTTTGTTTCCCCTTTTAACCTAGGGATTTCCAGTTATTTCAGCATTGTTTGTTGGAAGGCTATCCTGATTCCATTAAATTGTTTTTGAGCTTTTGTTTAAAATCTGTGGGACAGATACTTGCATAGGCATATTTTTGGGGTTCTCTATTCTCTTCCATTGGACTGTGTGTCTAATCCTTTGCCAACACCACAAAATCTTGATTAGTGTAGCTATATAATACATCTTGAAACTGGGTAGAGTGATGTCTCGCACTTCAAAATTTTGGCCTTTCCATACAAATTTTAAAAGAATCTTGTCTCTGTCTTCAAAATATCTTATCTTGCTGTGAAATTGATAGGAATTGTTCTAAGCCTGTATATCTATTTTGAGACAAATAACATTTTTGCTATGTTGAGTTCTCAATTTATGCTTTCAGTATGTCTCCCCATTTCACCTTCTTTGGTTTCTCCCATCAGCATTTGTAGTTTTCAGTATGCAAGTCATGTACATTGCTTGATTTACACCAAAGTTATTTCTTTCCTTTTTTTGGGCTGTTGTAAATTGTATTTTAATTTTTGGTTTCCACATATTTATTACTAGTTTATTGGTATATAGACAATAGAATTTATTCTCATATGTTGCTCTTGTATCTTAAGACCTTGTTGAAGTCACTTATTAATTCTGAAAGGGTAGGTTTAGTTTTTTTAGAGATAGCTTTTACTTTTCCTTTCCAATCTGTAGGCTTTTGTTTCATTTTCTTGCCTTACTGTGCTGTCCAAAATTTTCAATATTATGTTGAATTAAGGTGATGAGATCTGACATCCTGGTTTTCTTCCTGATCTTAAGAAGTGTTCAATCTTCCATCATTAAGCATAATATTAGATGTAGGCTTTTGTAGATGCTCCTGTCCAATTGAGGAAGTGCCTAGTTTACTTAGCTTTTTTTTGTGTGTCTTTTTGCCTTATCTAGGGCCACACCCGCGGCATATGGAGGTTCTCAGGCTAGGGGTCTAACAAGAGCTGTAGCTGCTGGCTTATACCACAGCCACGCCAGATCCAAGCCATGTCTGCAAAGTACATCACAGCTCACAGCAATACTGGATCCTCAACCCATTGAGCAAGTCCAGGGATTGAACCACATCCTAATGGATCCTAGCTGGGTTCCTTAACCAATGAGCCACAACGGGAACTCCCTATATTGCATTCTTTTAACATAGGTATAATATCATTGTATAATAAATGTAATGCTTTGCTATTGATTTCAATAGCAAAATAATCCACACTTCACTATGCCTTAAAAGTGTGACATTCGAAATCCATTTTTCTCTTTTTGCTTTTACATGATGGGTATGCACTGATATTTTTTAAAAATTGTAGTTTGGTAGTATTTGCAGCACTCAAAATGCTGTCAAGTTGTAACTGTATAACTGTGATTTGCAGTGTGCCTAGCAGTCCTGCCAAGTGGTAAGAGCATCACAGATGGTCTCTGCTGCAACTACTCACCTGCACCACTGTAGTGTGAAGGCAGCTATCAATGAGAGGGAAATGAATGAGCATTGCTGTATTCCAATAGAACTTAATTAATAGACACTAAAATTTGAATTTCATGTAACTTTCATATGCCACAAAATATTATTTTCCTTTTGATTTTTTAAAAACCATTTGATAAGGTAAAAATTATTCTTGGCTTTGTAGTCCACACAAAAACAGGTGGCAGGCCAGATTTGGCCTATAGGCCATAATTTGCCAACTCCCACATTAACCTCATGGGACCTATATTCAAAGCAGGGGAGGGGCATAGCAAGAAAGTAAATGAACAGGTAAAACAGATAATTTTGTGTTATAAAGGAAATTAAATAGCAAGATGGCCAGGGAACACTTCTCTGAGGAAATATGTAAGGCAAACCTGAATGATAAGCAGGAGCTAGGCATGAGAAAAGTTGAGTATGCAGTATTCTAGAAGAAGACAGCAAAGGCAAAGGCTGGAGGCAGGCACGACTTTGGTGAATTGGAGGCACCAAAAAATCAGGTGTGGTTGGCAGGAACATAATAAAGAGGGGAGATGAGGTGGGACTGTTTGAGAATCTAAATATGGATGATCATCCTTAAGAATTTAACTTTAGTTAGCTGACTTCGAGCACTAGCCTATTTAATTCACTGGGTTTGTGGTCCCCTGTTAATTGATATGACCACACAAAGTGTTGTGAATTTTAAAAGAGAGAGAGTGAAAGTGAACATGTTTTTATTTTTGCCAAGTTATTCCAGGAAAATACAGTATCTTCCATATAATCCAGTAGATTGAGAAAAGATGCAACTGGACCACACCATTTATTTCATTAAATGCTCATCCTTAAGTTATAATGTCTTGTTTTATGTTTGCTTACAATACAAATATGTTGCTCACTGGGTGATTTAAGGCCATTTATAGCAGTTTTTATTTATAAAACTTAAAACACTGAATACTCAGTTTACACCTTTTTTTAATATTCAGATCAATTTACCTTCTAAGCCTGTTTTAATTCCTGCTAATGTACTGGATGGAAAATCATTTTCAAGTTTGCATTGATTTGTGGAAATATTTGTATTCAACAATCAAATGCTACACTATTTCCTTTTAAATGGCTATGCACTTAATTAGTTTCACTTGTTCAGCAATTAATTTGTTTCAGAGACTTCTTATTTTGGTATTGAACCCGACTATTGATAGTTGGAGCAGATACTGTATTAGGATTGCAATGCATGTTTTCCCATCACACCACATAAAGTTTTCACATTTGAAGAAAAGTTCTCCATCACAATATCATCTAATATCTTTCATAATTGCGAAATATCCTTCAACTAATCTCTTTTTTTCATTTATTTTCTCCAGTATTGCTTCTAGTAAATATGTGGCAAAAGGAAGCTGTAAAAGAAACAGAAAAAAAATGATCAAAACTATATTTTCTTCAGTTCAAAACAAATACTAAGTATCACTAAACCATTAGAACTCAGCTATCTGCAACTTTGCACTCATAATGGTACCCTACTGGGTCTCTTTTCAATGGATCTTGCTGGTTAGTGTGGGTAATTTTGTCTCATAATAAAAATGATAAAAGAGCAGAAGTAAAATGAAAAAAGATAAACGCCTTATTGAACAATTCATGGTTTACTGACCATGTTAATGTTGTAATCTGCAATACAAGCAGCTAAGCCATTTATCTTCAATCAGCTGATCAATAGCAAGTTACAGTCATCTCTGGGGCCCACGGAAGTAGTACTGTATGTTCATCACTCATCAAAGAATGAGAGAGAACTATCAATACCCTTGTCTGTGTTACAGCTGAACATCTCAAGGATTGTAGGTGAAATTTCAGAGGAAAAAAATGGCAAAAGTATACCCATTGATTAAGTTGTTATAGAAAAGTTTGTTTGTCATATCAAAGTGTAATACAAATGTTGCAAACTGCTGAGTTTATGAAATGTAGAGTACATTTTTAAGTTTCATAATTTATATAACTTTTCTGGTAAAGTTTTATTGTTCCCTGTACTTAACTGGGTTGCCTGGAGAACTCCAACTCATACAATACACTTATGAGGTCTAAGTAAAAGAAAATCTGAAACATTCCCAAGTTACCTCCCACAGCCCTACCAACTTCCTTTAAACTCCTTCCTGGCTATTTTGTTTCACATAAGTTTATAATAATCAAGAAGTTCATGAAGTCATTTCTTGGAGTTGTCCTTTTGATTAACCAGATAAGACTATATTTGCTTCCCTGACTATATGGATAAGAGTGCTTATCAAGCCCAGCCCCCTTCCCTGCAGGGATGTAGCAACAGGTCCTTTTTTTGTGCTAGGACAAGCACTGATAGACAGCATCACTGGTCTTCACCTAACCAAAGTCAGCCTGATGCCCTCTGTGTGAGAGTTCCACTGAGCTCAGATAAGCTATGCTCAGCCAAGGTGATTATAATTAGCTAAACTCAGCAAAATGGTTTTTTTCTGAATTCCAACTGGGAAAAAGAGAAAAGACTGGACAGTGGCAGTGAAACAACAGATCAGACAGGTACAAACAGATTATGTAGGCCATGAAAAAAACCGAAAACCAAAAATCAAACCAAAAACAAAGACCAGAGCTGGTCCATAAAATTGCCTTAGGTCCTAAGCAGCTTTGTAGCTTAACTTCCTTTTATCTTTATAATAAACTGTCTTCTCCCTAAGCTACTCTGAGTCTAGGATAGATTGGATCTATAGCCTATGTCTGGAGCTTCACACATTTGTCTTACTTGAAACTTACAAGTAAGGAAAGCATACAGCTGAATATGATACACACATTGACTTAAAAACTGCTTTTTTGAGAAAAAAAAACCCTACCACATTAAATATAAACATACTGCATATGCATTTCATCTTCAGAAACGTGAAATGTGGGGAAATTCAATTAGAATCAAGGAAAAAGAGTATGTTAGATTGTTTTCTGGAAGATAATGATACAGAAACTCCTTACTTTGACGAAATTGTCCTTTTGGGATGCAGAAAAAAGTTATATTTGGTCCAAGTGCCTGTTTCACAAGTGAGATAATTTAAATTCTCAGGGCATCAATATTACATGTTAAAGAAATACACACTTACACACAAATGGCAACACTACTGGTAACTTTCTTTCATTTTGACTAAGGCACCCAGTAATACAAGCATTCCCATCAAAAAGGCAAACAAAATGAAAACAAGCTCCCATCTCTTCCTGGTAGAAACAAAGCAGAAATGAGTGTTTATAAAAGCTGTTCTAAGAAAAAAGAGTTCTCTGAGCAAATAAGTTTGGGAAACAAATCATACTTTAAAATGTTATTTTATTTCAAAATGGATCTCTTAAGAGACTCTGCTGTGCTAATGGTACACTGTTTCTCCTAGAAGGCAATGTAATACCCTGTTTCCAAAGCCATCTGTCTGCACTTTTGTGATGGTCTATTTATAATGGTCTGTGTTCCATGGGACACACTTTGGGAAACATTCTGGCTCTATGATTTCTTATGTAATAACGTCAATAAATAAATAAATAAATAAATAAAATCTAATGAAGCGTCCTAGCATTTTAGCAGGCTAAAATGTACGCACATTAATCATCTTATTTGCATATTTCATTTTCAAGTTAAAAACTAAACCTACTCTTATTATCTTGTGATCTGAACAGTTTTCGGCATATCATGTACTTGGATATTTTGCTTCCCTCTAAAAAATATATCTCAAGAATCTCTCTTCCAGAAAGCAAGGTGGGAACAAGAAGTCCATTTACTAATTTATTGCTGATACCCCTTTTGCTTGTCTTCCTCTAGTTCCCAATAAAATGAAAAGCATCACAGTTAAACACAACTTTTTGTCAATCCTGTTTTATTGGATTGTAAGCTTCTTTTAAGCCCTGTATAGAGGCTAACACTTTACGGATTTCAAAAAGCAATCAATCTTTTCATCAAGATGCGCAGCATGTGCACATCCATTGGCCCTTGTAGGTTCTTCTACTTTTTTCTACAAATAGGTCAGAAAGACATTAGTACCTGTCATATATCATATGTCATATATCATATTAGACAAAAATTCAAATGTCTTATAAGGTAGTTTCTTTATATATTTTGATTCAACTTTACCATTTTCATTTTTAATACAAAAATTCCTACTTTTTTTCTAAACCCAGTGTTCGACTTGCTGTTTATAAATTATAGTTTATTGGCAACCATCAATCCAGCTTTCAAAAAGGCCTTAAATTTTTTTTTAATATATTAAGCATCAATGAGAATTTTATAATAATAGAAATGTAATTTCATGGTAGAATAGTTAATAATTAAAACAAAGGTGAAGACTAAGGAAAAAAATGGAATTATAAAACATATCATAAAATATACTTATTTTTTCAAATGAATAAAGTAACTTACAGTAACTGTAAACCAAGAAATTTTAGTATATGTCCCTTCTACTTTACAAATATTTCCTTACCTACAGAGTAGACTCAGTACATATTCCAATAACGAATACACTAATAGCCTTGATTTTTTCAAAAAGCCCCTCAGGAGTTTCCATTGTGGTTCAGCAGGTTAAAAACCCCGATTAATATCTTTGAGGATGTGGGTTCGATCCCTGGCCTAGCTTAGTGGGTTAAGGATCCAGCATTGCTGTGGCTGTGGTGCAGGCCAGGCAGCAGCTGCAGCTCCAATTTGACCCCTAACCAGGGAACTTCCAAATGCTGCAGATGCAGCCCTAAATAGCAAAGCTAAATAAAATAAAATAAAAATAGGCTCTCTTACCAATTTTACACAATTCATCTACTTGACAAACTTTTTTCACAATACAGATAAAAATTTCTGCTTAGACCAGGATGAATGAACAAAAATTTTTGTTTTTAAAGAAAGACTTAAAATGGCATTTTAAGTTAATTGTTTATTTTAGCTGAGATTTTCCACATATCACATAAGTTATCATTTATTCTTAAATCTCATAAATTATAGTTAATCTGAAGACTAAACAGAATATAATTTAATCTACAGTGATTCCAGAGAGCTCTTCAAAATCTTATGGTACCACACAAATATCAATTCTCAGCACAGAGATCTAGATTGGATAGAGTTACCACTAAAACTATACTTAAAATATAACATGCCTTGGGAAGTGCTTTAAAAATTCACATGCTCTGCTTATTTGTTTGCCATACGTTTTAGAACTGCAAAATGCTTCAAAAAACACGAAGAAGACTAGGAAATCTGAACTTACTGCTACTTTGGAATCTAGATTAAGTACAGGTTTATTTCATACAGGCAGCTTGGAGTCTATTCAATTCTCCATGCATTCTGGAGGGAGGTAAGGCACCCCCAGAACTCCTTCAAATACAGAAAGAAATCACAATTCTTTTACTGATAGAATTTTGGAGTTGGATTGAAGTGGCAACCTGACTAGCCAACAGCTAAGATCTTTTCTCACTTGCCCCATCAAATATATATATGAAACAACAAACCCAACAAATATGCTGCCTTGAGTTTCACCTCAGATGGTATGTGCTTGGACCTACAAAGTCCAGAAAGTCTGCTGGACTTTCTGCATAATTTCTTTATTTCTCTCACATAAAAAAGGAGAAGTGATACTTTTAGTTAAATCATGGCAGAGTTATACAAGCTTGAACTCTTCAGCACAGGGGGAAAAATGGACAGGGGAAGAGCTGATACTGCATGAGATTTCTTGGTATGGAAATTTAATGAGTTTTGCTTTGTCTATACTGTAAAGTGGGTCCTCCTGGTCACTCTGGCTCTCCCTGTGACAAAAGGTGACGTGTTTTACTGGAGGGACTTCCCCTGAAGTCACAGAGACTTTAGGCTTCTCTCACATGTAAATGCCTACAGATGTTTGCCTTTAGGAAGTGGGATGCCACTGACATAGCCTCAAATTTATTACTTATACTTACAAATTATGGCTTCGTTTAGAGGTACGTCTGTATAAAGTTAAGATACGAATTACTGTTGCAGATGTTGGAGAGTTACCTTGGAAGAATAACAAAGCCTCAAGACCATAACTGTGAAACAGATAATTTACAGCATCAGCACTAACTGCAATGTGCTCTTAATAATATAAAACTGAAAAGTTTTGGGTTGAAAGAAAAGAACTGAAATAAAGGTAACTTTTTATAAATCTAAAGGACAAGATAAACATTTTAATCATTTTCATTCTTGTTTTGGTTTGAAACCTATTATCAAAAGATACAGCTTTTAAAATAAAAGCTGACTTTAGCTGAGTTATACTGAAAGTAATCTAATTAAATTTTATTATATCTGCTTTAATAAAGAATATGATTCAGTGATATTTTGAGAGTTTAGTAAAAAATACCAATATACTTTATTATAAAATTAAAGGTGCAAAATTTGAGATAAATATTTATCCACTCTATTATCTTAAAATTAAAAGATTGCACTTAAGATAACCAAGCATGCTGTCAGAATGTACAATTTATTTTTAATTTAAAATTGACACTAAGGAGTTCCACTGTGGCACAGTGGGTTAATGATCCAGCTTGTCTCTGTGGCATTGCAGGTTTGATCCCTGGCCTGGTGCAGTAGGATAAGGATCCCGCCTTGCCACAGCTGTGGTGTAGGTCACAGATGCGGCTCAGATTCAATTCCCAGGCCCAGGAACTTCCATATGACACAGGGACAGCCAAAAATGGGGGAAAAATGACACTGAATTTTGAGCTAAGTTTCCTAAATGCTGTTTATATTTCTGGCACATATTTTATCTATCTATCTTGGAGCTCTGCTGAACATTGAAGTCTGTGTCTGCTTTTCTCAAACTTCGATAAGACTATAAATTTGTTTTCCTTTTCACTTTTCCCCCAGTTTTCTTCATAGTGGTAAAATATACAGGGCATAAAATTTACCTTTTAACTTTAATGACATATGTCTTTTTTTTCTGATATCATGAATGTGGGCTCAAAATTGCCACGTTAAAAAAAATTCTGCTGAGTGAAGAATTTTTAACTCTTCCCACTTTAGTTAGATGTGAGGAGTGTGACCACGTGTGGGTTTACGTGTGTAGAGAGATTTGAGTGTGCATGTATGTGCATGTCACAAGTGTGTTATAAGTACAACAAAGTAAATGTCTTCAGTGTGGTAAAAAAAACTTTCAGGTAACCTTCAGGCTGGAACCACCCTATGAAAGCCAGGGAAATTATAAAACCTCCTCACTGCCAAATTGCAAGGCATTCTACTGAAGGTGAGCATATTTTGCAGAAAGGGCACTGGGGAAAGAGCCATTTTAAATTTTAGCATTTGCAAGATCTGAAGCAACTAATAGGAATAGGGATATTTAAACCTAAAGAAAGACCACTGATCAAAGTTGCACTTTCAGTTATTAACAACTGAAGGCAGGAAGACAGAATTTTTGATATGACCCCAATACAAAAAATGATTTATACAAAGTTGACTAAAATGAACTGAATGAAATATAGAAAAATAATTAACAAGTAACAATGAATAAGGCAACAATAATACAAAAATCAAGGAGTTCCCATCGTGGCTCAGTGGTTAACGAACTCGACTAATATCCATGAGGACGTAGGTTCAATCCCTGGCCTCACTCAGTGGGTTAAAGATCTGGTGTTGCTGTGAGCTGTGGTGTAGGTTGCAGATGTGACTTGGATCCTACGTTGCTGGGGCTGTGGTATAGACTGGAAGCTATAGCCTGGGAACCTCCATATGCCCTGGGTGCCGTCCAAAAAAGACAAAAACAAAACAAAAAACAAAAATCAAGACACGTTTTCTAGGCATTCCTAGCTAAGGATTTTTTTCATATAAATCCTCATAAAGGATAATTTGTGGTTAAAATGTGTATTATTTGTTTGATACAAATATACATATTTTAATACACATACCCATAATTCTGTTCAAGCTAATTGTTTAAAAAATTTGATAGTTTATAAATTTTAACTATTTGTTTATTGTCCTCCACTAACAGAGATGTAAGCTCCATGAAGGTAGTGATTTTTGTTTCTTGTGCACTACTATAGCTCCAAATTTGAAATGTTACCCTACATGCTGCAAAGACTCGATACATATTTTTAAAATGGATTCCACAGCTTGGGTTCAATTTTATCTCTACTATTTCTTTCCATTGCCTTTATAAAGTCAAAAGTACAAAGAGCTATATCAGATATTATTAAGGTCCCCAAACAAAACTAAATGACCTTTATTATTTTAATTTTGAGTACCATAATGGACCGAAAAAATAAACAATGTCTCTTAGAGGGCAGAGTATAAATGATTCCTTCTTGTTTGGATATATGAGGAAAGTAATATTAATTAGAGTATGGTGGAGGGACATTTCCTTTATGCCAAATGGAAGGAAACATATTAAATATGAAATAAAATAATTTATCCCTTTTATTCATAGTTATGGCCAGTGGAAAGGAATTAAAATTCAAATGCATTTAATGCAATCTCTGCTAATGGTGGGGGACATAGCATATGTGATAAACTTATGGGATTTACTTTTAAAAGTATTCTTTTACTCTCTTTCAATATATCTATTAAGGAATTCATTTTTTAAAGTAGAGATATAATTTACATAACATAAAGTTCACCATTTTAAAGTGTATAATTCATTGGTTGTACAAGGTTGTCCAACCATCACCTCCATCTAATTCAAGAAGATGTTTATTACCTCCAAAAGAAACCAAGTCACTGTCCATCTCCTCCATCCTCTGGTAGCCACCAATCTACTTTCTGTCTTAATGTGTTTGCCTATTCTGGACATTTCATATGAATATGATCACACTGTATGTAGTTTATGTTTAGATTCTTTCACTTAACATAAGGTGTTCAAGATTTTTCCATGCTGTAGCAGGTATCAGTACTTCATTCCATTTTATGGCTGAATAATATTCCATGTCTGCATATATCACATTTTGTCTATCCATCCATCACTTGATGGACCTTTGGGTTCCTTCCATTTTTGAGTTATCATGAAATATTATTGAACTGCTATGAACATTCATAGAGAAGTTTTTATATGGATATATGTTTTCACTTATCTTGGGTATATACCTATGGTGGAACTGCTGGATCATATAATCTGTTTTAAAATTTTTGAGGAACTTTCAGACTGTTTTCTACAGGTGGGGCACCATGTCACATTCCTACCAGCAATATGTAAGGGTTCTAATTTCTCCATACCCTCATCAACACTTGTTACCATCTGGGTCTTTTTGTTTGTAGGCAAACTACTGGGTCTGAAGTAGTATCTCATTTTGGTTTTTGGTTTGTATTTCCCTAATGGCTAATGATTTTCAGCATATTTTCATGTGCCTATTGGCTGTCTGTATATCTTCTTGTAGAAATGTCTATTCAAATCCGTTTCTTTTCTTTTGTTAATTTGTAAGAGTTTGGAATGTGTTCTTAAATGGTTAAATTAGATGAACTAATGAAAAATTGTGAGTCCTTGAATATTGTTATTGAAATGTATCTACTAAATTTTTACGGCTTCAATCATTAACTTCTCTCTACCAAATTTGATATTTTGATCCCTAAAACTCTTAAAGGTTTTCTCCTCATATAGGGTATTTAATGCACTCATCTTTGGTTTCTGTTTTCTGACCCTTTCATTTAATCTCAATACTGCTACGAAGTCACTATAATGTAGGTCACAAATATCTCATCCTTTCTGTTTTTATGGCTAGGGTACATGCAGGTTCCCATTGCCCTTTGTGCAAACTAACTTCTTGCTCTCACTCTCCTCTCCCTCAAACCATCCTCTCACGTATCTCTCTAAGCACAGTTATGATGACATCCTTTTCCTGCTCAAAGGCTTCTAAAGTTTGATTCCAGCTTACTTTCCCTATTTCTGTTTTTTCTCCTACTCCCTAGACAACAGAAAAACTAATTTTGGGGGGTTCTCCCATTCTATTATAATCATTAATTTGCTTATTTGTCTTTGCAATAAACTTTAAGGTTTAAAAAGTATACTAATGCAAAAAGATGATTTAATACAAGTAAAAATATTCAAAGAAATTAAAAAGCAGCTATGCTATAAAAAATGAGAGTAGATATTAGAACTTTTTTTCAGGGGACTCTTACTTCTAGAAATATGTGAAGACAAAGGTTAGGGAAAATTAAGGATCAAATACTTTAAATTACCAATTGTATCAGGACTACTTGAAAGGAGGACATAAATTTTCAGTCTGCTTTAAATACAGATAAGTTAACTTTTTACTTTATTTATTTTTGGCAGTGCCCATGGCATGTGGAAGTTTCTGAGCCAGGGACTGAACCTGCACCACAGCAGTGACCCGAGTAAGTCACAGCAGTGACAACACCAGATCTCTAATCTGATGAGGCACCAGGGAACTCCTGGGTAAGTTAAGGTTTTAGACTTTAATTTTCACGCACTTCTGGCTAACAGTACCAGTAGATATTATATTATTGTGTAGTCCCATATTGCCACATGACAGAAAAGCTCTTTATTTTGTGGTAAATATTTTATCAACATAAAGTTTAATCAAATGAATGCAGATAAAATTTTCTTTAACAGAAGACAACTCTGGCCTCATCTTTAAATGAAAGATGAAAGCACATGGCCAAATTCACTCCTATGCTGTACTTCTGTTATATACAGTGCCCACACAGAGGGAGGACATCAAAGAGAAGTTTTCTTATAATTTTATCTTCAAAATATTTTAATAATCAAATGTCAATATTGAATTAAGTAGGCTTTTTTTTAAGGGAATGCACTCAATTATTCTAGTTTCAAGATCACGTAACCTCAGCTACATGGAGCTGTACACCATAAACTAAACAAAATGAATGAATGAATATATTTATCCTTTTGCCCACAAAATCCTGTGAGCATAACTTAGACTCTCAAAAACTGATGGAAAAAGAAAACCGTTTCTAAAATTCAGGACAAATATAATTGCTAGAATTTAGAGAGAAGAAAAGTAGGCTAGAAAAAAAGAGATGTTTTCTATTTTATAGATTTTCCTCTTGGGCATAATTATAAAGTGACATTCAAGTGCAACCAGTGAAGTCCCTATTTTTTCGCACAAAATTCAAAGACATCAGCAAAACCACCTATGTCAGTAATAAAAATAAAAAGTCTTTGACTTTTTAAATGTTATCATACTGTCACAGTGGAATAAAATTAGCTTGAAAAATGATCTAAAGGCACATGATGCAGTTCATTATGTATAACAGCAACAGCAGCGGTTTCCCAGTGTTCATAAAGGTGGCTCCATTAAATTTACCTCCAGTCAATAATTAGGAGTCCACAAATAAACCTGGGCAATTAAATCAATACTGCCAGGCAATTATATTCCAGAGTTCAGGCTCAGTGGCACAAAAAGGCACTATATCAAATTGCAGTAGTAAGCGGTCTAATGCCATTTTCAACAGGATTTTTTTTTTACACTAAATGGACAGAATAAGCATGCATCCAAATAATGTAGAATGTATGTATGAATATCTACATGTGTTAAAAAAAATCAGATCTGGTGTCAATACAGCTATAGTAAAATTTAATAAACATTTATACATACAGATTTATTATTTTTATATTCATAATTGATAAAACTTCTATATTAAAAGGTCATAGTTACAAGTTGAATGTTTAAAAATTCATTGAAAACTTTATTTTTTATAATTTTCAAGCTTTAAAAAATAACCTGTAACAGTCATTACGAACTCCTTCGATATGCTAGGCACTGGCTGGGTGCTGAGAACACAACATGACTGAGAAATGGCCTCTCTTCTCAAAAGCAACAAGGCTTTGCCCAGCATCTGTACATCTGAACTTAAACAACTTAGCAAAAGAGTGCCCATTACCTTCTGTTACTATTGATAGTAATAGCAATAATGTTTCCAGATAATGTTTTAAAAATACATAAAATGGATACTAACAATACGAATTGTTTCATGCATTATTTACTTAACCTTGAATTTTCTAAAAACGCAGATACTGCACTCAAAGAACAATAATATTTTTTTGCTATTATGAGAAGTACATTTTAGCTGTTTTTAATCCAGTTCTTGTAAAAAAGTACACAACAATTAGGTTGGGCAAAAAGAACTCTAATGAAAAAGTTTTAGAATACATTACATGCTGTCAGTGATATCAAAACGAAAGCTGGCTATGACTAGAAAAGCAGGGCTTTCACCTGCCAATAAACTGCCCTGATCACTTACAAGAGGGGCACATCCCAGCAGACTATATGTGTATTAAAAAAATACTTGAAAGGGAAGAAAAAGTATCACACGGGTCACAGCAGCAGTCTCAATAGACCCCTCAGGGATTTCAGCTCTTCTTGGCCTTGTCATCCTCTATGCAGCTTTCCACTCGGCCCAGAAAATGTCGATAGGAAAATGTTTGAGGGGCCTCTGGTGGAAATTTTTTCATTCTTTCTGCATTGACAGGATGCCAAATCAATATTTACTTCCCACTAACAAGCTGCTCGAGGTCTCAGTAGAAAATATTGTAGAGAATGCGGGAAGACACAGTAATAAACAGCTGTCTGGCTGTGAGGAAAACATGAATTGACTGGAAACAGGTCCATAGTAAAAGGTCACTGAAACCCATGAACTCCTCAGGTGTCCATATCAACTACTAACTTTAAAGACACATAATAAAGAATCTTTTTTCCTAAGAGGGCTGAGAGAATGGATCCTTTTCAGTCTAGCAAGCATAGAGATTGACTCAATAATTTAATTAATGCATTTGCTAAGACCCATGTTGGCTCTTTCCCAAGGCATTTGTTTCATTTGTTAAGTCCAAAAGTACAAATAGAGGGTTAACTTTCCAGTCTACCTATTGGAATATTTCTTCACCTAACAGAAGTAAAAAATGTCTAAGTGTTTAAAGAAAGTTAGGCATCTGGTAAAAAAAAACTAAGGCCTGGAGTTTTTATCTACAGGTTTTAATTTATGAAGTGGAAAAACGAAATACCTGTCCTTCAAGAAGTTTCTGAATGTACAACAGCCATTCCTTGTCATTTTCAGCATCGATCTTTGTCCTTTCAATTTCCTAATGACAATAAAACACTGTTATTAATTTCATTGATAAGAACTCGATCACACCGCTAGAGACTGAATAAAGTGAGAGAAATACTGATAGAACTGGATTCAACGAAGAGCAATCTGTCCTTTCAAAGTAGAGAATATTCAAATCCATGCTCTTTAATATTTATTTTACAAATAATTATGTAATGTGAAAGATAAAGCTATATTTCTATATTTCACAATATAGTTCAGGAATGTTCAATTTCTGCCTTCGCAGCTGAACTCACGTTCAGGACTCAGGTAGAGGTAAAAGTGATTAAAACAAAGCAAAAAAGAAGAGGGAGCTGTATAAAAGAATCATTTATAATTGACCCTCATAAGACAACACAGAACCTTATACTCTAAAATCTGACTTGTCACTAGATAGCTACGATGTAATTGCTACAGTTACAGACAAAATAGGATATGGCATGGCTCTGGCATACTTAAATGCTTGCTTATTTAAAATATCCAATAACTGACAGGCAAGGAACACTCCAACTTAAAGTATCATTAAGTCACTAAATATTTTCTTTTTTTGCCTTTTGTCATTTTAGGGCTACACCCGCAGCATATGGAGGTTCCTAGGCTAGGGGCTGAATCCGAGCTGTAGCTGCCAGCCTATGCGGCAGCCCCAGTAATGCAAGATCCGAGCTGCATCTGTGACCCACACCACAACTCACGGCAATGCCGGATCATTAACCCACTGAGCAAAGCCAGGGATCGAACCGCAACCTCATGGTTCCTAGTTGGATTTGTTAACCGCTGCACCACGATGGGAACTCCTCACTAAATATTTTCAATGCATTAATTAGCAAGGTAAAATATTTCTGAAAGTATAACATATTCACATGTGAAATGATTATTCAGTTAAAATCATGATTCAGTTTGTCTCCAAAGAATGGTCTTTTCAAAAAGGGAAGGGTTTGGGAAACAAATATTTGTTGAAATTTACTGTATGACAGGTATTAGGTCTGGCACTTCACATAAGCTGTCATAGTTTTTTTTTACATGAATTTATAAGAGTTCAAGCTACACAAAGCATAAAATTCACGTAGTTTGAAACTTGAGCAAGTCACTCAACTCTTTAGATCTCTGAAAGATGAAGGGATCAGCCAAAGAAGCTCAGATCTATAATTAAATCTAGGAAATATACCCAGGGCCGTGCACTGATCCTGTGCAGAACAGTGTATAGTTTTCCAGGAGGACGTCCATTTAAGGTCATGTGGTATATGGCAGTGTTGTGTACTGGCTCCAGGCTGCATCCACCCAGAGGCCAGGGTGCCATTTCTTTATGGAAATGTGCCAGCTACTTTTTGGGACTAACAAGAGAGATTCTTTTCTAATTCATATACTCAAAAGGGACAACATATTTCTAATTTGTCTGCTTAGAAAGGGTGATTTTTTTCTTCCTTCCTTCCTTTCTTTCTAATTCGTAAGCCCAGAGAGGGCACACAAAATTAGTAGCTCTGTCTTCCAGAATGTATACCTGGAACACACACATGTATACACACATATACATATGAGGGATTTTGATAAGCCTGCTTGTTTTAAAACGCTTAGGCAACAGTGGAGGACTCTACATTTATTATTTGTCAGGTTTGTTGTTATCAATTAAAGTTTAGTTAAATGTTTATAATAAGATAGTTAATGCCTTTGCCAAGGCACTATTGTCGCCTGGGTGTCTTATATTTGATACTGTACTTTATAATGCTCTTGCTCATCAAAGTTCAGAATTCAGTAGAAAGTCACAGACATAATGGAATAGGTGCTGAAAATAGGAAACAGATAGCTAATTATCCTATTCACCCACAGGATGAAAATAATCTCTGAAGTCTATAACCTGTTTTCTAAGAATTCTTGGCAGCTTAAAAACTGTTGCAGGAGTTCCCGTCATGGCTCAATGGTAAAGAACCAGACTAGTATCGACGACGGTGTGGGTTCGATCCCTGGCCTAGCTTAGTGGATTAAGGATCCGCTGGTGCCATGAGCTGTGGTGGTGTTCTCAGGCACAGCTTGGATCCCGTGGTACTGTGCCTGTGGCGTAGGCCAGCAGCTGCAGCTCCAATTCGACCCTTAGCCTGGGAATTCCATATGTTACAGGTGTGGGCTCCCCCCCCAAAAAAAAGGGAAAAAGAAAAAAGAAAAACAAAACAAAACAAACAAAAACATTGCAAGCTGTAGAACTGCTCTACTCCACAAATTTTTTGAGAAGCTGATGGGGGAGTTGTGCTGAAGGATGTTTTCATACATTTAAGTCTATCATTTTATTTATTTACTGATCAAAAATATTTATGGGGAAACTATGAGTGCCATCATTTCTTTAATTTTTCTAAACAATAAAATATCTAATATTTATGTTTTGAAGTTCAGAAACTTAGCAGCATAAAAGGACTGAGTGTCCTCCACAGGTTTCACAGAAGACTGTACATGAGATTCTGCTGTTTATGAGGCAGTAACTATCAAAAAGGCAGTGCCCTTCCCAGGAGGTACAGAGATGCTAGTGAAGACCTATATGTATATGAACATAAATTCACTCAGACAGGAGTATTTTACCCACTTTGAAGCAGTAAATAACTTCTTCTTTAACTTGATCAACAATTTTAAATTTAACTAGAAAAGCCAATACATTTACTACTTAAAAAAATCTCATATAGAAGGCAAAATCCTCAGATCAGTGGTGACCCAGCTAACTAAATCCATTCAAACTGGCTTAATTAAAAATACTAGCTTGCAAGATACATGATTAACCAAAGAACATGGAGGAGAAAAGAAAAGGATAACTGACTTGAATAACAAACAAGCAGTTCTAAAAGGTTATGTGTACTGGTTTATTTCTGTATTACATAGCTAAATTTCTCTAAAGGTTTTTTTTGAGTTGGTTAATACTCTTGATGTATCGTTCATTGGTACATGGATAATCTTTTCTTCATTCATTACCTTCAAGATGAAATTCAAAGAAGTATAAAATAAGTAAAAATATGTACTTAACATTCAATGTGTAAAAAGTCCTTTATTAATAAACATTGAAGTGATCTTACCGCTTCATCTTCTGTGTCCATTATTTCCTCTAGATCTGACTGTGAAATGTTCAGTATAGAAGCTGCCAAGGTCTGGGCTTTATGGGTTGAGGTTTTACAAGCATTCTTGTTTTTCTGCATCTTTTTAAGCTCTCTGATTTGTCGCCTTATCGAATGGACATCATTTTGTAACTCTCTGACCAAAGCCTACAACATATTGGAAAAAATGTGGGCTCATATGGAAGTCATAAATGAAGAGAAGGCAGTCATAACATAAAAATGTGAAGACACTAGCAAATCATTTTTTATTAGGATTACTCTGATTTTATTTATATTGGAACATAGCGGATTGCTCTTTACTTATTGTCAGTACACAATAAAAGCTCTCTTAAATGACCACTTAACCAACCTGCAGGATTAACAAATCTCTCCCACCCCTCTTTCAGATTCACCAACTGCTCTCTTGGATGGTGAATACTTGGGCAGGAAGGCTACTTAGCATCATGCCAGAACATAACTACTCCCACTAGTTGAGCTGATGCCAATTGTCGGATCTATTTATTCCTAAGTATGCATATTAGTTTTAACAGTTTAGTTACATAATTCATTTAATTACTGCATAAACTAATAATTATAACCACAGAAAAAGAGTTGTTCCGATTTTACTAAAACTCAGAAAACTTTGGAAGGATTTGATGAAGATAGTTGGGTAAAAGTGCAAATAAATTATATGTGGGCAAGACAACATAAAGGATTGACAAAAAACAAAAATCTAGGCTTGCTTCCATAAAAGTCTTTAATTTCTCCTTCCGAGAACACATGTCTATGTGTGCATAAGAAAAAGGCAGCCCTTTCTTTGGGTGGACAGAGCTCTGGAGGCTGATGCCTGGCTTTGTCGGTTGAGAGCACGTTAGCTAGATGTTTTGGGCTGTTTTCAATCTTTTGCCAGCTTAAGCAATGTTGCAATAAATAATGGTACTCATATATACATTTTGCATCCCTAGGATATATGTCTAGAAGTAAAATGATTAGACCAAAGGGTGTGTATAACTCTAATTTTGAAAGATGTTGAATTCTCCTTCTCTTTAAGATTGTAACAATTTATACCCACACAAAGAACATATGAAAGTACTTGTTTCTCCATACCGCTGGCAAAACATCAATCTGGTTTTTCAGTGCAGTTTGCTTTTTCACTGTATTTTAAAATCTCCTTTCTCGTATTAAAAAAGAAATTGAGCATCAACCTTAACAGATACTTGTATTTCTTTTGTCTTTTCTTTTTCTTATTTATTTATAGGAGTTCTTTATATTTTAGGGAAACATATTTGTCTTTTGGGTATTTCCAATTTTTTTCATACTTTGATATTTTTCTTTTGACAGTGATTTTAGTTTTATGCCAAGGAAAAATATTTTTAAAATGTTAATATACTAAATGAGTCTCTTCTGTTCTTATTTTTGAATTTAGTGTGACAATTTCAAAAGCATTCTCCGTAATTTTATATAGATATGTGTGTGTGTGCATGTGTGTGTGCCATCATTTTTTCTGCCACTTTTAGGTTTTTGTTTTTCACTTTTAAAAGTTTTATCCACTTATAATCAACTAGAAAATTATTACATAAAATCACTGTTGTCCCACCACAACCTATTAAATAGTCCATCTTTTTCCCACTGATTTCATGTGTGTTTAGGTCTGGTTCTGGACTTTCTCTTCTGTTCTGCCTTTCTGTTAGTGACATTTATAGTATATTTGAACTAGTGAGGCTTTATAATAAATGTTAATATCTGATAGGGGTATCTCCCCCTTATTACTCTTCTTTTCACATTTTCTTGGTAATTTTTGTTTGATTTTCCATATAGACTGCAGATTTAGCTTGTTGGGATCCCTTATCCCTAAAAATTCTCTGTTATTTTTTTGAATAATGCTAAATTTTATTCAAAATCATGTTAACATTTTACAGTGTTGACTCTTCCTAATCATAGAAATGGTATTCCCTTCCAGTTGTTTCAGTCTTTATTTTTGTTTATGAGGATCACTTAAAATATTTCTGTTTATAGATCTCTTTGTTCCTGGGCCTCTAGCTTTTTTATTTTTTTTTATTTTTGGCTGCTTCTAGTACTGATTGTTGCTTATGTACATAAAGATTGTTAGTACATGTTAAACTTACTGAAATTTTTTATTTGTTGTAAGAGTTTGTCGGCTGATTCCTCCTTGGCTTCAGGACTGAATCATATCTGAAAATATTGACAATTTTATCCCCTATTTTCTAATTTTTATACCTCTAATTTATTTTCTTATTGAATCAGTTATTAAGTTCCCCCTGAACAATATTAAATAGTAATATTGATAGACATACTTGACTTGTTCCTCTTTTCAGTAGGAGTTTTTCTACTTCCTAAGAAATACTATGCCAGATTTTGAGTTGAGAGTAACTTTTTAATATAATAAAGAAATACATCTTAATATAGTAATATATAACAAATACTTTTATATAGTTAACTGCCTAACTAAGCACCCCTTCTGAGTAGACAAATTAGAAAAATGTTGGCATTCTAGTCGTGGCTCAGTGGTTAACGAATCTGACTAGGAACCGTGAGGTTGTGAGTTCGATCCCTGGCATCGCTCAGTGGATTAAGGATCCGGCATTGCCGTGAGCTGTGGTATAGGATGCAGACACGGCTCGGATCCCGCATTACTGTGGCTCTGGCGTAGGCCGGCGGCTAGAGCTCCAATTAGACCCCTAGCCTGGGAACCTCCGTATATCACCGGTGGGGCCCTAGAAAGGGCAAAAAAAAAAAAAAAAAAAGAAAAAGAAAAAGAAAAATGTTGTCCCTTTTGAGTATATGAATTACAAAAGAATCTGTCTTGTTAGTCCCAAAAAGTAGCTGGCAACATGTAAAAGTCCCCAGACCAGGAATTGAATGTGGGCCACAGCTATGACAACTGTGGGTAATCTCCTGCACCATGAGAGAACCACTCATTTCACTTTTATTTCTTATAAAAATGGAAACCAAATTATCTTAAATCCATTTTAGCATCTATATAAACTATTACTATTTTTCATCATAAATCTATTAAGATTCTTAATAAATTTCTTGGTATTAGAATTCCCATCGTGGCTCAGTGGAAACAAATCCCACTAGGAACCATGAGGTTGCAGGTTCGATCCCTGGCCTCACTCAGTGGGTTAAGGATCTGGCATTGCCATGAGCTGCGGTGTAAGTTGCAGACGCAGCTCTGATCCTGTGTTGCTGTGGCTGTGGTGTAGGCAGGCAGCTGTAGCTCCGATGAGACCCCTAGCCTGGGAACCTCCACATGCCACAGGTGCAGCCCTAAAACCACAAAAGACAAAAATAAATAAATTTCTTGGTATTGAATTATTCTTCATCTCTGAAACAAATTCCATTTGGTGTGGTTTATTATTACTATTTTGCTTTCTTTCCTTTTTTTTTTTTTTTTTTTTTTTTAGGGCTGCACCTACAGGCATATGGAAATTCCCAGGCTAGGGGTCTAACCTACACCACAACAACGTGGGGCCGAGCCCTGTCTGCGACCTACACTGGAGCTCGTGGAAACAAGGCCTTAACCCACTGATTGAGGCCAGGGATGGAACCCGCATTCTCATGGACACTAGTCAGATTCTTTACTACCGAGCCACAACAGGAACTCCTTGGTATATTATTTTTTGATGTGCTGCTGCATTCTATGCCAGTATTGTATCCAGAATTTCTACATTAATAAGAAATTGATTCATTTAAATTTTCATGCAAACTTCCAAAGATATTTGGAAGGTTATCTTCTCTTTCCATATTCTACAATAGCTTTAATGAGACTGAATTGATCTGTTCTTTACTGATGTGGCAGCACTTGTCTGAATTTGACCTAGTATTTATTTCAGAGAACGATAAATTTTTGGTAATTCATTTAAATTTTCTATTTGTCCTGAAGGGAGTTTTGGTACATTATGGTTTTCCTAGAAAATTATCCATTTTATCCAGGCTTACAAATTTACTTGTATAACAAAGCTGAGCTAAGTATTCTGCCATAATTTTTTTCTGCATCTCAGCTTATTGTCACTGAGCATTTGTTATTTTGTATAGTTTTGCTTTCTACTTTCTTACCTAGGTAAACTAAAGATTCAATCTGTTTTACTGCTTTTTATCTTCTTCTATAAAAAACTACTCTTGTATTCATTAATTAACTCTACATTTTTAGTTCATTACTTTATATTTCAGTCTTTAAATGCTATTTAATTCTTGAGCTGAATTCTTATTTTCATTTATTCTTGTTTATTAAGGTAAGTACATAAGGCTATATGTTTTTTGACATTGTTTTAGCTGTATCCTGTGGGTTCTAGAAATTCTAGAATGTTATTCTTTTAAAAGTATTCTGCAATTCTTTTTTAAAATATTTTGTAACAAATTGCACTTCCTTCTTAACCCAAGGACTGTTTTCTTTTAAATACTTAAGTACTAGTGACCTGTTTTCTAGTTTTGTTATTGATTGTGGTTTTATTGCATTATTCGCAGAAAATATTGTTTATACTATTTCTACTTTTCAGAATTAATTGAGGTTTTTCTCGCCACAACAATCAGACAAACAAAAGAAATAAAAGGTATCCAAACTGGAAGAAAAGAGGTAAAATTGTCACTCTGTGAAGATGACATGATACTACATATAGAAAAACCTAAGCACTCCATACAGAAACTACTCGAACTGATCAAAGAATTCAGCAAAGTAGCAGGATACAAGATTAACATTCAGAAACTGGTTGCATTTCTGTACACTAACAATGAAATATTAAATAAGGAATTTAAAATTAAGATACCTTTAAAATCACACCTCCCCAAATAAAATACCTAGGAATAAATCTGACTGAGTAGGTGGAAGATATATACACTGAGGACAATGAAACATTAATCAAGGAAATTAAAGAGGACTCAAAGAAATGGAAAGATATTCCATGCTCCTGGATTGGAAGAATTAATATTGTTAAAATGGCCACAGTACCCAAAGCAATCTACAGATTCAGTGCGATCCCCATCAAATTACCAATGACATTTTTCACAGAACTAGAACAAACAATCCAAAAATTTATATGGAACCACAAAATACCCAGAACTCTCCAAACAATCCTGAGGAACAAAAATCAAGCAGGAAGCATAAGTCTCCCAGACTTCAGGCAATATTACAAAGCTAAAGTCATCAAGACAGTGTGGTACCAAAACAGATATACAGACCAATGGAACAGAATAGAGAACCCAGAAATAAACCCAGATACCTACAGTCAATTGATCTTTGACAAAGGAAACAAGAATATAAAATGGGAAAAAGTCACTTCAGCAAGTGGTGCTGGTAAAACTGGACAAATGAATGTAAATCAATGAAACTGGCACACACCCTCACATCATGCACAAAATAAATTCAAAATGGCTTAAGGACTTAAATATAAGACAAGAAACCATCAAACTCCTAGAAGAGAACATAGGCAAAACATTCTCTGACATCAACCATACAAATGTTTTCTTAGGTCAGTCTCCAAAGGCAACAGAAATAAAAACAAAAATAAACAAGTGGGACATAATCAAAATGACAAGCTTTTGAACAGCAAGGGAAACCATAAAAAAAAAAAAGAAAACCTATGGAATGGGACAAAATAATTTCAAATGATGCAACTGATGAATGCTTAGATGCAACTGATGAATGCTTAATCTCTAAAATATACAAACAACTTAACAGCAAAAAAAAAAACAACAAACAACAAACAAAAAACCAACAGTCCAACTGAAAAATGGGCAGAAGACCTAATAGACATTTCTCCAAAGATATACAGATGGCCAAGAAGCACATGAAAAAATTCTCAATATCACTAATTATTAGAGAAATGCAAATTAAAACTACAATGAGGTACCACTTCACACCTGTCGGAATGGGCATCATTAACAAGTCAACAAATTACAAATGCTGGAGAGGTTGCAGAGAAAAAGGTACCCTCCTTCTTTCATGGTGGTAAGGTAAATTGGTACAACCACTATGGAAAACAGTATGGAGGTACCTCCAAAAACAAAATTAGAACTACCATATGACCCAGCAATCCCACTCCTGGGCATATATCCAGACAAAATTTTCACTGAAAATGATATATGCACCTATATGTTCATTGTAGCACTATTCACAATATCCAAGACATGGAAACAACCTAAATGTCCACTGACAGATAAATGGATTAAGAAGATGCGGTATATATATACCCAATGGAATACTATCCAGCCATAAAAGAGAACAAAATAATGCCATTTGCAGTAACCTGGATGAACAAGAGATTCTCAATTAAAGGTTCTATGTGTCTTCAGTTGGTTTGCCTGGACACACACTCTGAGACCAAGATTTGTGTGTAGGAGGATTTTGGGAGAGGATATCTAAGAAAAACACCTATAAGAAACTTAGGGAAGCAAGAACAGGCAGAAGGAAATGTTGAACTGCACTGTGGTTCCTATAGAGGCTTCATGTCATCTTATAAGGAAGGAGTTTTGGAACAGAGAGAGCCATTCAGGATTACCCCATCTTTGTTTTTACCCCTTTACTTATGACATAAACTTTTTAACTTAGCTGTTCTTTATTTTTCAAGTCCAGAAAGTTCATTAGAACATATTTAGGGTATGACATACTAGATCAATTTTCCCCAGTTCATTTTATGTTCTTATAAATTTTTTTACTTCTGAAGATTATTTTTGGATTATAGCTTCAATGTTCTGTTCCACCATTTTCCTTTTTTTTTGAAGATCCCAATTATACATATGTTGAATAGCTGTCACTTGCTTCCTAAATCCTTTTCCCCCAATACGTTTTTTTTTAATTGAAGCATAATTAGAAGGAAACAATACACACATTTTAAGTGTTTAATTTAATGTGCCTTGATAGTTGTATACTTCTGAGTAGCCAACACTCTGCTCAAGATACAGAACATCTTCATACTCCAGAAATTTCCCTGATGCTCCTTCATAGGCAATTCCTTCCATATCCAGATAACACTGCTCTGCTTTATATCATCTTAGATGAATTTCTCCTGTTCTAGAATGTCAGTACAGTACATACTTTTCATGTCGGACTTATTTTGCTTAACACGGTGTTTTAAAGATTCATCCATACTGTTTTGTGTATCTGTAATTTCTTCTTTTTCTTTCAATTTATATTAAATGCAATAAGTTCAGCATATTTATAAATACATGCATTCGTACAAAACCCAGAAATATATATTTTTTCCTGAGATAATTTTATTTTACTTCTTTGCTTTGTCTGCTAACTTGCTTTCATTTGTTCCCATGTCTACCTTTTCTCTAAATTCTTACATTTATTTCATTTTAAACATGTGATTTTTGGAGAAAATTATTTCATTAATATTTGTATTCACAGAAAAATATTTTTATCTGCTCCATAGCAACTATCTGGGGTGAAACTTCTTTTTCTGTCATTTACTTTTCCTGTTTCTTTCTTTCACTCCTATTCTAATTTACTTGTGTGAACACCATGTTCATTCATTTTTCGGGATTCATTTTTGAAGGAGAAGAGTTTTTCCTATATCACCTATTTGTAGAAAGTTATGGGGCAGAGGACCCTGTGCTGTGTTCCAGGCTGGTGAGATTTTACATATAATTTTTTTTCTGATGAATTCCATTAGCCATTTTTTTTTATGGTTTGTTTGTTTGTTTTTGCAGTATGAGGAATCCCTTTTCTCGGCTGCTCTGAGTAAAACATATCCTGCAGATATGCCATGTCTGTGTTATTCTTCCATAAGTCCTGCCTCCTGCTCTTCTCTGGAAGAAAACTAGTTCTAGGAAGCTCCTATACAAACACCACAGACTCATTCCACTGTTGCAAATAAGTGACTAGGATTTCTATCTCATGTGGCCTTCGTCTTCAAAGAATGTATTTTTCACTTGAAATTTCAGAGGTCTGTAGCACCTACGTCTTATTTTTGCTTCCTTTTGGATGTCTTCACCAATCTTGGTGTTGGCTGTTCTTCCATGTCTTCTGAAATATAGGGTTTTAGCTATGATCTAGGTTCACTGTAAAAAGGAGCTAAATTTTTATTTCTTCTCCTCCTTGTCTGTCTCATGAATCCATGGGAGAGAAGAGGAGACAATTATGATTTTTTTCCCTTTACAATCAAGTTAGAATTTTCTAAAGTTCATTTTCCCCTACGACTTCATTATGAAAATTTTCAAACTGCAGATATTTTTAAAGAAATGCACAGTGAACAACCATGTACCCACTACTACGGGCTACAATTAATTTTTGCACTTCATCACGTATCCCACCTATCCATTGGTTCATCTTTCTTTGTTGATGCATTTCAAAGGAAGTTGCAAACATTGCTATAGTTCTCCCCTAAACAATGCAGCATTCACAACACTAACTAAAGGTCAACATCTATTTATAGTTCTCATTACTATTTTTTGAAGTAAAATTTATATACAGTGAAAATGCATGTCTTACAATTATGATTTTATGAGATTTGATGAGTGAAAACACTGGGTAGCCCACACTCAGATCAAAGTAAACTTGGCTTGTGTCTTTTCCCAGTCAATTCCCAGCCCTAACTCCAAGAGGCAGGCAGTCACTTAAAAAAATATATATATATCAGTTCTCAACTATTATGAATAACATTACTATAAATACTCCTGTACATTTCATATGTACACGTATACATGTTTTCATTTCTCTTGAGTAAACATCTTAGAAGTAGAACTGTTGAGTCGTGGTAGGTGAATGTTTCATTTATTAGAAATTTCTATAGCTTTCCCTAGAACTAGTACCACCAATGGATGTAAATTCTCCAATATCCACATTCTTTCCAACATGTGGTGGCTTACATATTTTTTCTTGAATTTGTTTCTAAGAGTTATATATGTTTTTGGATGCACTCATGGCACGTGGAAGTTGGTGGGCCAGAGATTACATCCATGCCACAGGAGTGACTCCAGCCATTAGAGGGACAACACCAGACTCCCAACCTGCTGTGCCACAACAAAATTCCTAAGAATTGTAATTTTGATGCTATAGTTAAAACTTTTTTACTTCATTTTTTAATTGTTTACATTAACATATAAATTTTTTAATTTTTGTACTTTTACCTTATATCCTATGAAATGGCCAAACTCCTTTATACTAGCAGTTGTTTTTATTAACCTTTAGAATTTGCTATATAAAGAACCATGTCTCATCAGAGAAATGTATATGAAAACCACAATAAGGTATTACCTCACATCTGTTAGGATGGCTACTCTTGACAAAACAAAACAGCAAGTGTTGGCAAGGATGTGGCGAAATCGAAACCTCTGCATACTGTTGATAGGATTGTAAAATGGTGCAACTTTTATGGAAAACAGTATGAAGATATCTCAAAACATTAAAAAAAAGAACTACTAGACAGTCCTGGAATCTCACTTCTGGATATATTCAAAAGAACTGAAAGCAAGGTCTTAAATAGATATTTTCACACACAGGTTCATAATAGCACAGTTCACAATAGCCAAGAGGTAAAAGCAACCCAAATGTCCACTGATGAACCAACAAAATGTGGTATATACATACAATGTGGTATATGTGGTATATACATTCACCTTTAAAAAGGAAGGAAGTACTGGAATACCCTTTGTGACTCAGTGGAATTGAACCTGACTAGTACACATGAGGATATGGGTTCAATCCCTGGCCCCACTCAGTGGATTAACAATCCAGTGTTGCCAGTGAGCTACTGTGTCTAAGTCGCAGACACAGCTTGGATCCAAAATTGCTGTGGCTGTGGTGTAGGCCAGCAGCTGTGGCTGCAATAGATCCCTAGCCTGGGAACTTCCATACACTTGCAAGTGCAGCCCTTAAAAAAAAAAAGGGTGAAAAAATATTATAATAATGATATACCACACGAAATGGTCTTTATTCTAGAGATGCAAGGATAATTCAACACCAAGAAATTTATTAAGAATTTTATTAATAGGTTTATGATGAAAAATCACATTAGTTTATATAGATGCTAAAATGGATTTAAGACAATTTGGTTTGCATTTTATAAGAAATAAAAGTAAAATGAGTAGGAGTTCTCTCTTGGTGCAGGAGGATAAGGATCCGGTGTGGTCACTGCAGTGACCCCTAGGTTGGGAATTTCCCTATGCCACAACTGTGGCCCTTAAAAAAAGAAAAAAAGGAAGTCCTGTCACATGTTCCATGAGAGCCTTGAGGAAATTAAGTAAAATAAGCTAGTCACAAAATGACAAACACTGTATGATTCCACTTATATGAGGTATCTAAAGTAGTAGACAGAAAGTGAATGGTGGTTATCAGAGGCTAGGGGGAGGGGAACAAAAAGGGAGTTGTTTAATGGTAAAGAATTTCAGATTTGCAAGATGAAAATGTTCTGGAAATCTACTTCACAACAATGTGAATATACTTAACACCACTGAGTTATACACTTAAAAACGGTTAAGGTGGTAGATTTTAGTTTAATTTTTCTACCACAATAAAAAAAAAAAAGAATCATGTCATCTGCAACTACAAGCGTTATTACTCCTTACCAGTCTTTATATATTTTTCACTCCTTTTCTGGAATACTGACTACTGGAATACTGAGTAGAAGTGGTGAGTGAACAACTCTGCCTTGTTCGTAATCTCAAGTAGAAAGTGGAAAATCCCAAAGCAAGCATCACACCTTATGGTGAAATATTAGAAAGTGTTTAATATTTCAACATCAGGGTGATGCTTGCTGTGGGCTTTTTGTAGATGCCCTTTAACAGACTGCTTGAATTCCCTTCTACCCTTAATTTTCTGAGTGTTGTTATTTTTGTTACCATAAATGGGTGCTGAATTTTAGGAGGCATTTGTTTGAAATCCCCTTTTATTCTCTGAATAGGGTGGATTACACTGATTTTTTAAAAAAATTTGAATGACCTTTTATTCCTACAATAATGTCAACTTATTCATGATATAAATCTTTTTCACATAAGGCTGGATTCAGTGAACTGATACACAGTTGAGGATTCTTACATCGATATTCATGGTGAAATGGTGGCATGTGACTTTTTAAAAATAATGTCTTTATTAGGTTTTGACTTTATGGCAATGTTGGTTTATAAAATGAGTTGGGACTTATTTTCTCTTCTATTTTCTGAAAAAGTTTCTATAAGATAGTGCTATATTTTTCCTCAAATGTTTGCTCGAATAGATCTGGATCTGGAGAGAGTACATGTATTATTTGTTTGAAGGTTTTAGATTTTAAAAAACCAATCTCTTTAATAAAGAGCTACTTATATTTTCAATTCCATCTTTTGCCAGTTTTTCTGATGAAAAGAGTCAGCTCTGAATAGTTCTGGAAGCTCATTTTCCTTTTCTTCTTGGTAGTTTCGTAGGGACTGAGGGTAGTTTAATAGCCACACTGAGTCAGTATGAAGAAAGAGCCGAGCCTTGGTAGGCAATGCTCAACCTAGCATCCCCAGTATGTAGGCAATGGGGATGGGGCCCTTCCCCCCTCAGAGTGCACTCTGTCACACATCCAGCTTGCTGGCCTAG
Source organism: Catagonus wagneri (assembly GCA_004024745.2). Classification (NCBI taxonomy): domain Eukaryota; kingdom Metazoa; phylum Chordata; class Mammalia; order Artiodactyla; family Tayassuidae; genus Catagonus; species Catagonus wagneri. The sequence goes on along the minus strand of PVHT020000022.1, from coordinate 20,528,115 downwards.
GCTGGAAAATTGGCCATGGTATATACCAAATATTTATACTGTCTTTGCTGTGGAATAAAGGAAGTTCTGGGGCTGTGTGCATTCTACTACTTCTCTGCCTCTCAGTCTTTCCCCAACAAATTCTATGCTATCTGAAATGTGTGGCACTAGTGCTGTATGACTGATGAGTCTACATAACAGGTAAAAGGTAATTTTCAAGGAATTTGTTCATCTAAATTGTCAAATTTATTGGTATAAATTTGCTCATAACATTTCTTTATTATCTGTGTTTTAGGATCTGTAGTGATAGCCCATCTTTCATTTGATTTTTTTCTTTTGATCACTTTAGCTAGGGATTTATTAATTTAGCTGATCTTTTCAAAGAGCCATCCTGTGTATATTTTAAACTAAAAAGAAACTGCCATGTTATTCATTAAAGTGCAATATTAGTTTATATTCACTTCAAAAGCATGTGGTAGTACTTCTTTCTTCTATAGATTCTTGCCAATTTTGCATTTTATACCTTTTTTTTTTGCAGCAATGATGGCACGTGGGAGTTCCTGGGCCAGGGATCGAACCTGAGCTGCAGTTGTGGCCTATGCCACATTTGTGGGAATGACAGATCTTTAAACCACTGCACCACATAGGAATTTACAGATCTCATACATTTTTATAGCTTTTTTTATCTGATATAAAATAGAAAATAAATTATGTTTAATTTTTATTTATTTTGTATTTCCTGGATTCCCAGTGGGATTGAGCATCTTTACAATATATTTATGTACTAATTGTGTTTCTTCTTCTTTGATTATGTTTACTATTTGCCTTTGCTTCTACTGGGCTATTTGTTTTTATTCATTTATTTGCAGAAATCCTTTATATATATTCTAGATATTGTTTTATCTGTCTTGTGCAAATATTCTCTCATTTTGTCATCAGTCTCTACAGTTAAGTGTTTTTATATAATCATGGCTTTTAATTATGCTTTTGTGATTTTAGGTTATAGTTTGTGGATTTTTTTTCTTTTATTAGAGCCATTTAAAAACTTATCTTTGAGTTTATTGTTTCCTTTTTCTAGCATCTTGAACTGAAAGCTAAATTTTGGCTGAATTCCAAAGGTTTTGATATTTTAATGTAGTTCATTTTGAAACACTTCAGAAAATCAATTTTTATGTCCTCCTTAACCCAAAATCAGAGAGATGAGTTTAGGATTTTTAAGTGGATAGAAACATTTGATCACTTATTTTATAAAATCAGTTATATTACACCATGCTCAGGGTACATAGTCCAAATATCTTTGCTTTTTAGATTTGTTGAACTTTGTGGCTTAAGATGCAAGTAATTTTTGTGAATGTTTCATGTGGGCTGGAAAAGAAAGCAGCCTTGCTCATATTTTCTCTATTTGAATTGTTGATAATATAGATTAAATATAGAAGATGGTAAATATACTTGGGGATTCATTGATTTCCTTTTGTATTTTCACCAAATTTTATTTAACATCTTGTCAGGTACATAAAAATTCATGAATATTATATTTTCTTTGCAAACTATCCATTTTTATCAATATGAAATTGCCCTCTTTATCCTTATTAATGATTTTTCTTTAATTTTGCCTCAATATAATATTGCTACATATTCTTCTTGTTAGTGTTTTCCTGGAATATATTCAATTGTGTGCTGGTAAAGCAGCTCTTTTGCAGGGAGGTGACAGCTATGACTTGTAATGTTTGTCAGTTTCTATAGTATAAGTACTTGCACCATGATTGATTTCAAGCAACTGATACAAACATGATGCCGGAAAGAGATATGCAAAATTAATTCCCACAAGCTGATACAAGCTAGTGTAGGCTATGATTTTATTCTTTTATTTTTTAAGCTTTTGTATCATTATGTTTTAGATGCATCTTCTTCAAAAATCTCAGTCTCTCCTGAAAAATATATTACATATACTTATTACATATATTGTGATTACTGGTATGCTTGGATTTTTTATTTACCATGTTTCTTATTTACTGTTCCTCTCCTTTGTTCTATTTTTCCTTTCTCCCTCCATTCCTTTCATTCTCCTTCCTAGCTTGTGTTGAATTTACTTTATTCTTTTTCATTTCCTCTAATTCTCTGAAAATTAAATACTCAATTCATATTCTTTTGGTCACCTTTAAAATCTTAGAACATTTAATATAACTTAAATATTTAATTTAATTAATTTAATGTGAGTAAATTAATATTATATTTTGAATCAATATCTAGAGTCTCTCATTCTCCTTATGTTCCACCAAAGCAAAAAGGAAACTTGAATCTTCCAATCACTCCCCCACTCCCGACTTCTGGTACTATAATCATTAAAGTCAACAATTATTTAGATTTAACTGTAGATGTTACCAACTTCTTTGTTCCATATGTTCTAAAGACTGACAGAGTCCTATTTGGGTAGAACAACCTGAAGAAATGAAAAGATAAGCTATTTGAACACACAGAGGAAAAGAGTAAAGACTTTAAGAAGAGGGCTTGCAGTATTCAAGGAGCAGCAAGAAAGTCAGGATAAAAAAGGAATAAGTGTGGTGATCTGTGAACTCACTAAAGTAATAAGACTGATCATGGAAACCTGGTAGGGCAGTGAAGACTTTTCATTCTATCATGTAATGAAAAGTCATGAGGCAAATTTGGGCAAGGGAGTGATAGGATATGTTTTCGGTTTTTAAACAACCATTCTGACCAACTAATGGAGAAAAGATTGTCTGGAGCAAGAACTGAAGAGGGAGACTAGTTAGGAAAGTAATGCCAAGGAACAAGCAAGAGATTATGGTAACCTTGAGAGTAGCAGTGGTTAAGACACAGCAAATTCTGTATCTATTTTCAAATAATAAGCACACAGGATTTGATGAGGGACTAGAAATGCAATGTGAGAGAAAGAGAAATGACAAGGAGGACTCCAGGACTGGGGACTTACCACCTGTATGACTGGTGAAAAAAATCCTGAGACAAAAATAGAAGTAAGGCTAAGGGGGAGTACAGATTCTGGTGGGTTGCAGGCTTGGTAACGAAAAAATGAGAACATCTTCAGGTTGCTTCTGCTTTCTCAATGAATTAAGGAGCTGAGATTAAGGAGCTAAGAAGCTGGGATCGGATGCTGGAAGTTTGAAAAGATAGGACAGGAGGACTGTTTGGGAAACTTGAGGGTGGAATGCACTAGGAAAGTGTAACAATTTAAACACAAGGTGCTGAGGTTTCACCTGAAGTTCTTGGTTATGAATTTAAATTAAGACCAATCAGTATGGTTGTGTTTTTCTTTAGAGACATTCAGCTGCTTGGATACAGATGAAAAGTGGATAGAGATTCAAAACAAACTAGGCATGGATTTTTTTCCATGTGAACGTGACAGAGGAACAGATGAAGAAGATGAGGCTATTTGTCAAAAAGTGACCATGACAGAACATGGAGTCCTTGCTGCATGAAGAGAGAAGTGAAAGCATAACAGGAAGTAGGGAAGTAATAATTAGTGAAAAGTAGTAAGGTCAATGAATTTCAGGCTGTGATAATGTCAGCGAACTGCTGGAGTGTAAGTGCAGAAAGATATGGAGGTCAGAGAGTAAGATGTTAGAAACAGAAATTATGGAGTTGATGCAGTTGTTAGTAATGGCAAGGCCAAGAGTTATGTTTCTTAATAGAGACATCTGTGTGGGTGACAATATTTACTGTGACAATATTTACTGTGTGGGACTAACCTTCACAATGCAGAATGTTTTGCATCTCTGGCTAATGGGCACTGAATGTCAGTAGCATCTCCCAGTCAGTGTGACAACCCTGACTCACACATTTCCAAATGCTCCATAATGGGGGTGATACTTCCTTTAGCTGAGAACCAAGGATCAGAGATGTAACCATGACATTAACCACTGGAACTGAATATGGTGAAGAATTGAGAACCCACGGTGTTGAATGACCTGCATGGATATGAGGTACCCAAATCATAACAGAATTGGGTTGGAGAGAAAGACTATGAACCAGGTGTAGTAGGACTAACCTACAATGAAGTATAAGTGGATTTAGGTGAGTGATTATATATTCTAATGGGTTTCTCTGGTCTATTTCAGTAATTTCTTAATCTTATGCATCCCAAGAGCATTTCTAAATAGAACTGAATAATACTGGGATTCTGGGATCGACCCCTCCACCTGGACCATAAGTGTCATTAAAAAGAGGCAAAAAAAGGAGGTAGAACCAATCAACATTACATAGCACACATAATGAGCAGTGCTGTTACATAATGTACCTTGTATGCTTTCACTTCACATGCCCTTATTAATATTTCTTTTCACAAGAAAAATAATTGTAGTTATATGTAATGATGATGATTTAACTAGACTTATTAAAGTGATCATTTTGCTCTCTCTCTATATATATATTGAATCACTGTGCTATACCCCAATCAAATATTATGTAATATGTCAACTACATATCAATTTTTTTTAAATGTAACAATTTTAAATTACAGCATTTGGTAGGAAAAAAGGGGAGAAAATCAGGATGGATAAAGAATGTACTAACGTAAAAGCAGTAATTCTGTATAAATATTCATATCACCAGTACAGCTTCAATCCTTTTACTTCTTTCCATTTTCCTAATTCAAAATACTTTGAATAGCCATTCTACAAATAGGATATATATTAGTTTTTAGCCACGATGCAATTAGTTGCCTAAAAGCAACACAGGTGTATTTGGGGAAAAAATGCCTTTATTATTAAAAAATGTTATTTGGTTGAAATATACTTCACGATGCTTGAATATTCCTCTTACTTTCCAAATCATACCTTTCAGATACATAGTTGAGTCACACTGCACTAAGTTCACTGAAATATTTTAATTTCCACCCACATATCCAAGTTAAGTTTTTGCCTTACTGTTTTTACACTGGTCTTAGCTTTACTATCCCTCTCTGTCACTCTCACTCTGTTTTTCTCTCAGCAAATCAGCCTGTTTTCAGCTCCAGGTGCACTTCCAGCTAGATTTTAACTTTAATTCTCTTTCATCCATTACAAAGTTGCCTTCTCTTGGGGTTCCCATCCTGGCACAGCAGAAGCGAATCCGACTAGGAACCATGAGGTTGCGGGTTCAACCTCTGGCCTTGCCCAGTGGGTTAAGGATCCAGCGTTGCTGTGAGCTGTGGTGTAGGTAGCAGACACGGTTTAGATCCCACATTGCTGTGGCTATGGCATAGGCTGGCAGCTGTAGCTCTGATTCAACTCCTAGTCTGGGAATCTCCATATGCCATGGGTGCATCCCTAAAAAGCAAAAAAAAAAAAAAAAAAAAAAAATTGCCTTCTCTTGCCAGTTCAAAATATGCTCAGTTCTTCTCTAAGCAATTCTGCAACTCCCCAGTTGGGCAAAGCTCTCTAAATACTTCAATGTTAAAAACATGAGAAGCTTAAAAAAGTTTCACTCTATTTGTATAAATAGAATAATAGTCCTTGGCTATCACTTATTGTCAAGGTAAGTAAAAACACTGTATGGCATAAAATAAACATTCAATAAATGTTAACTGAATTTCTAAGAATTTATGGCAGCCTTCTTAAACTTCTTAGAATATCATGAGGTAGGAATTTGTCTCTATATATGAGCATGTTTTCAAAATAAGAGTACTTTCATGGATGTACATCTCAACTTAAAGTCACTATATTTTTCAATATTATAATTTATTATAAGCAGCTGGTAAGAGTGTTAGAGTGAAAGACAGCAAGCTACTTCATTCCAATCTTATTAGATCTAGTTTTCCTGTCATTATCAATGGGTCTTTATCTGAATTTGCTACTTTTATTAACTACAAAAAATTTGTTTTACTGAATCATAATGGCCAGATTAGATTTTCAACACGATTAGATTATTATGATGTGTGTTAAAATTGGCTACTCAAATACTGTGGAGTTACCCCCTCCCATTATGGTTTCTTGGAGAAGTAATGTAAGTAATGTCTTTTTTTTTTTTTAACAGCTTCTTAAACAGCTTTATTAAGACAGAATTTACATACATATATATATATATATATATATATATTTTTTTTTTTTTTTTTTTTTTTTTTTTTTTTGTCTTTTTAGGGCCGCACCTGCCGCATATGGAGGTTCCCAGGCTAGGGGTTGAATTGGAGCTATAGCTGCCAGCCTATGCCATAGCCACAGCAATGGGGGTTCCGAGCCACATCAGCAACCTACACCACAGCTCACGGCAATGCCAGATCCTTAACCCACTGAGCAAGGCCAGGGATCAAACCCACATCCTCATTGATACTAGTCAGGTTCATTAACCACTGAGCCATGATGGGAACTCCTAGAGTTTACATATTTTAAAGTTCACCCACTTTGTAATGTATTTTCATTAAAAACTTTTCAAGCAGCTGTCATGTATCTTTCATACATAATGACAGGACAGAAAAAATGAACTCAAATTGGATTTATCATAGAACTGTTTACAAATCATAATTAGGAAGTGATGTCACCAAAATGGTAGGGTGGAAGACCCAGCCTCCACCCCCCCCCACACATATCAATACTTAGACAGTGAGGCACAGACAAAAAAACCTCTGGAAGAGCCCAGGAATCCACTTGAGAAACTTGAATAACAGAGTGGAACAAAAAATCCTGAGAATAACTGCATACAAAGAAAAGGAAAGACAGCTTCGTCTTGACTGCATCATCCTATTCCCCATGGCAGCACTGCTCAGTGCTGGTTGGGAACTCCCTGGTTCAAGAGTCCCTTCCCTGGGAAAGGGAGAATGGGGTGAGCAATAAGCTTCCTCAGTCTTTCCCATCACCACACTTCAGTTTCACAGCACCCAGAGACTGATAAAGCTAAGACATACACAGGTTGGAACAAGGAAGAATGGCTGGGGCTACCAATATCAGCTACACAGCGGGAGCAGCTGTGGATCACAGTAGCCTACTCTGGGTGGGATCCCAACAGCTTTCACCTGAAGAAACCAATGGCCAGAATGGCTCTCATGAACCCCCTGCGGATCTGGCCACTGGGCTTTCCACCATCACAGATGCCACCTGACTGAGTGGCATCCTTGCCCCCAACTGGACCCTGTGATCTGCACTGGAAGCCAGTCTGGCCTCTGCAGTTGCACAAGCGCAAGACACCAGCCTAGACCTTTGTAGCTGATCCCCACTGCTGTATATGTGTTTGGGGCTAACTACTTTAGCCTTGTACCTGTTCGCCACCAGCCTGACTCCTGTCACTGGCCTCCAATGATATGCAAGTGCCTGTGGTGAGACCCGGTAGCCAGAGGACTGCATGTTGACAGCCCAGGCCCTCACAGCTTTTTGTGGGCTGAGATCTATCCCTGTCTCCTTCACTGGCCTGCATCACTGAGCCACTTGCAGCTAGCCTCTCCATCTGAGCATTTCATGCCAACTCTTGTCACTGGCCTCCACTGTCATGTGGGACCCTACATTAAGAAAAAAAAAAAAAAAAAGCCTACATTGTAAGCAAAAAAGAAAGATCTCAGAAAGCAATCTAACACCTCAAGGAAATAGAAAAAGAACAAACTAAGCCCAAAGTTAGTAGAAGGAAGGAATTAAAAGAACAGACTGGAAGTAAGTAGAGGCAAAAAAAGACAATACAAAAGATCAGTGAAACCAAGAGCTCTTTTTTCTTTTTTAAGAGATAAACAAAATGGATAAACTTCTAGTGAAACCTACCAAGAAAAAAAAGAGAGGACTCAAATGAATAAAATTAGAAATGAAAGAGAAGACATAACAACTGATACTACAGAAATACAAAGGATTCTAAGAGGCTACTATGAAAATTATATTCCAACAAATTTCACAACAAAGAAGAAACGGTTAAGTTCCCAGAACATACAACCCACCAAGACTGAATCATGGAAAAACAGAAAATTTGAACAGACCTATAATGAGTAGGAAATGGAATTAGCAGCCAAACACCTTCCAAAAAAGAGAAGACAATGACTTGATGGCTTCACTGGTGAAGTCTAACAAACAGTTAAAGAAAAACTAATGTCAATCCTGATCAAACTCTTCCAAAGAATGTAAAAAGAGAGAATACTTTCAAACTCATTTTAAGGTAATGATACCAAGACCAGAGAAAGACACTACAAGAAAACTATAGCCCAATATCCCTGATGAATATAGATGCAGAAACTCTGAAAATTCTAGCAAATTAAATTCAACAACACATTAAAAGGATCATACACCATGGTCAAGTGGGATTTATCCCTGGGATGCAAGGATGAATCAACATACACAAATCAATAAATGTGATATATTACATTAGCAGAATGAAGTCTAAAAATCATATGATCATCTCAATAGATGCAGAAAAGTAACTGGACAAAATTTAACATCCTTTCATGATAAAATTCTCAGCAAACTGGGTATAGAAAGTATATACTCAAATATTGACAAAGGCCATATAATACAAGCACAAGCTATCATACTCAACAGTGAAAGGTTGAAACTCTCCCTCTAATATCTGGAACAAGAGAGAGGTGCCCTCTCTCACCACTCCTCTTCAACATAGTACTAGAAGTCCTAGCTAAAGTAAGTAGCCAAGAAAAAAAAAAAAGGCATTCAAATCAGAAAGAAAGAAGTAAAATTGTCTCCATTTGCTCATGACATGATCTTTTCTTTAGAGTCTTAAGGACTCCATGAAAAAGCTGGTAATCAACAAATTCAGTCAATCTTTAGGATACAAAATCAAGAGACAAATATTAGTTGTATTTCTGTACACTAAAAATAAAACATCTGAAAAGGAAATAAAAGAAAACAATTTCATTTACAGTAGCACACAACAAAATAACATTTTAGGAATAAAATGAACCAAGGAAGTGAAAGATCTATACACCAAAAACTATAAGACATTGATGAAAGAAACTGAAGAAGACACATATCCTGTGCTCTTTGATGAAAGAATGTTGTTAAAATGTTCATTCTACCCAAAAATATCTAGAGCTCCAAGGTGACCAATGGCTTTTTTCCACAATAATAGAAAAAACCAAATTTGTATGAAACTATGCAAGACCCTGAATAGTCAAAGCAATCTTAAGAAAGAACAAAGCTAAGAGCATCATGCTTACTAACTTCAACCTATATACAAAACATACGAATCAATAATAAACCCCCAAATAACCCAATTTAAAATGGACAAAGGACCTGAAGACATTTTCCCAAAGAACACATGCAGATGGCCAAGAAGTATATGAAAAGGTGCTCAACCTCACTAATAATTAGGGAAATGCAAATCATACTCACAAGATATCACCTTACACTTGTTAGAATTGCTATTATCAAATAGACAAGAGATAACAAATGCTGTCGGTAGGAATGTAAATTGGTACAACCACTATGGAAAATGGTATAGAGGTTCCTCAAAAAATTAAAAAGAGAACTACCAGCAATCCCACTTCTAAGTATGTATCCAAAGGAAATGAAAACAGGATCTCAAAGAGAGATATGCATTCCCATGTTCATTGCACTATTATTTGCAATAGCCAAGATATGGAAACAATTTCAGTGTCCATAGATGGATGAATGGAAAAGGAAAATGTGATACATATATGTGTATGTAATATATATGCATATATTTTCCTTACATGATGGAATATTACTGAGCCATAAAAAAATAAGGAAATCCTACCATTTGTGACAACATGGATAGACCCTGAGAATATTACACTAAATGAGGCAATTCAGGCAGAAAAAGACAAATACTGAATGATATCACTATATATGGAATTTTAAAAAGCCAAATTCAGAAACGGAGAGTAGGAAACTAGTTTCCAGGGGCTGAGGTGTGGAAGAAATGGGATGTTGGTCAAATGGTATAAGCTTCCACATTACAAGAAGAATAAGTTCCAGGGATCTAACGTATAGCATAGTGACTATAGTTAACAGTACTGTATTGTATACTTGGGAGTTCCTATGAGAGTAGATGTTAAATATCCTTACATAAACAATAACAACAAAATGATAATTATGTGAGGCGAAGGATGTGTTTACGAACCTTATTGTGGTAAACATTTTATAACATATAATGTATCAAATCATCATATTGTGTAGCTTAATTTTATACAATGTTATATGTCATAACTCAATAAAGTTGTGAAAAAAACAGAAAAAATCATAACTAAGAGATCACTACCAAAGTTTTAGTAATTGTACATAATAATAAAAACAAAATTATACTGCTCTATAAATGTTCTCACTAAAGAAGTAAGAAATTTATATGCCTGAAACATCTTACTAAATCTTACTTAGCAAGTACATATTGATAATTAAATGATTTAAGCTTCTGGCTAAATGTTGTTCTCTTGCTGGTATTTATTTATCAGCTAACAAAAGCCATTGAGAAGAGCATATGACTCTCACATACAAGCACATTAACGAGCCTATATCAGGGCTCAATCAAACTGAGCAAATAACTTCTAGAAATTACCCTCGTGCGTTTTATTCAGTTATTAGGAGAATTCAAAGCCTCAGCTCTGCCACATATATTCAGCCCAGATGCTCAAAGCACTTGATTTCACTCCAGGGCAAAATTCCATATTCAAGACCAGATCTAGAACAGATGGCCATTCCACCTCTTCTATAATCTAGCTGTGCCCTATGAATAAATGAAAAGACTAAGGGGAACACAGATTCCACAACAGAGCCAGAACAAACATTATTACTATTAATACTACTAATAATATTTAGTAAGTAGTTTTATGTACCAGATAGCCTAATAAGCTCTGCACAGAATGAGTCCTAGTGATCGTAATGTTCCATGTAGAAGCTATGTACATTCTTGAACTATGTTTGTTAAGGAATGTGCATAGTTCTTGCCTTCACAGAGATTTCAATCTGGGTAATAACTTCATGTCCAACACCATTCTTTTTTTTTTTTGTCTTTTAAGGCTGCACCTGAGGCATATGGAAGTTCCCAGGCCAGGGGTTGAATCAGAGCTGCTGCTGTCAGCCTATGCCATAGCCACAGCAATGCCACATCTGAGCCGAGTCAGCGACCTACACCACAGCTCACAGCAATGCCGGATCCTTAACCTACTGAGCGAGGCCAGGTATCAAACCCACATCCTCATGGATACCAGTCGGGTTTGTTACCACTGAGCCATGACAGGAACTCTCTCTAGTACCATTCTTGAAGAAGATATAAAATTAATCCTCAAGAATTTAATGAGACCATTACATGCTAATACTGTGGGTAAAATGAATGACAATGCACTTGATTCAAATTGACTATAATCTACTCGAAACCAAAAGAAAAATGCAAACTTTGCAGTTATGAGTTAATTTATATGGTACATACAATAATTTATTCGAGATAAATCATACTATTTTTACTACTAGTACTACTAGTACTACAAGCTGACACTCATAACACTTTGGGTATATTGGGCAATGTTTTCAGCTTTACCTATGGTAATTTATTTAAATCCTCTCTTCAGGTATGTTCCATTATTATACTCATTCTATAGATGGGGAAACTGAGGCACAGAGGATCATGTGTCTGAGATAAGAGAACCATAAACTGGTAAAGTGGGGTCTTAACCACAGAGTTAAAGAAAGGACTCATGAAAGAGGAAGGTACTGAGCTAAATCTGAAGGATTTAGAGCAAAGAGCAAAGCAGGAAGGATACGTCAGGGAAAAGGAAAGCCTGAGCAAAAGCAAGACTGAACACAATCTGGGTGAGAGTTGGAGAGCAGTGAGAAAAAAATTAGACCCTAAACAGGATAGTGTCAAATCATGGAAGGTCTTAAATTTTTTAAAATACTAATGCAGTAGTATTAAGGAAGTCACTTTTGGTACACTGCCATACGTGGCATCTCCTGAGCATTTCTGCCCTGCTCTGGGGCCAGGCCTCATGTGCAGAGAAGGATGATACTAAATCACTCCTCAGACCCAAATATCCAGTCTCTGCCAGCTAAGCATTATTTGCTTGTGGCCCTTTATTAGAGAAATGGATTAAGCAGCAGAAGCGGTACCAATATAAACCATACATTGACCGCAAAACGCAATTAAGTAAAACAAATGTCAAATTACCATTAGAAGTCATGAGTGGTGGAGTTCCCATTGTGGCTCAATGGTAACAAACCCAACTAGTATCCATGCGGTTGTGGGTTCAATCCCTGGCCCCACTCAGTGGGGGTAGGATCCAGTGTTGCCGCGAGCTGTGTTGTAGGCTGTAGACGTGGCTTGGAGCTGTGGTGTGGGCCGGCGGTTGCGGCTCCGATTTGACCCTTAGTCTGGAAACTTCCATATGCCTAAGGGGCAGTCCTAAAGAAAAAAAGTCATAAGCAGTGAAGTGTGCTATTAGTTACTAAACGGATATATATTTTGTTATATAAATTTAACCCATAATAGCAATGTTGGGCTTTAAAAAAAAATCACTTTTTCAAAAGAGTATTAATGCATAATACCATCTAGTTAAGTTGTTAAATGCAGATTACTGGGCCTCACCCCAGCCGAGATTTTGATTCCATAATGCCCAGAATTATGCATTTTATTTAAATGTAATACTCTGTCAATTCTAAAGCAGGCAATCTAAATACCAAACTGAAACAACAGCGAAAAGTTCTGAAAGAGTACTTTTCATCCACATTTGTTAGCATTCTCTATTATATAAACTTTAATACGTTACTCAAACTAAAAGGTCATGAAACCACGGCAATCTTGAGTTTATCTCTTAGGACATCTACACCCTATATATATCATTGTTGCTGAAAAATATCAAGGACTAATAAGTCACTCTTGGACAAGCAGAGATTAGGCATTCACTATATCATTAAGTATTATTTATATTCTTGTACATAAAGAAAAAGTTTGCTTTATAAAAGATAATTATTTTTAGCTGTACCTGTGGCATGTGTAAATACCTGGGTCAGGGATTGAATCCGTGCCACAGTAGTGATCCAAGCCACAGCAGTGACAACGTTAAATCCTTAACCTACTGAGCCACCAGGGAACTCCCTATTTTTTAAAAGATAATTTTTGCTAAACTATTTTAGGTGAAGAAGTACACTCATAACAGAGAAAATATTTGCAAATGATGCAACCAATAAGGGATTAATCGCCAAAACATTCAAAGAGCTCATGCAGCTCATTACCAAAAAACCCCAAACAACCCAATCAAAAAATGGGCAGAAAGTCTAAATAGACATTTCTCCAAAGACAGACAGATGGACTAAAAGCACATGAAAAGATGTTCAACATCGCTATTTATTAGAGAAGTGAAAAGCAAAACAACAATGAGGTACCACCTCCAACCAGTCAGAATGGCTATCATCAAAAAGTCTACAAACAATAAAGGCTGGAAAGGGTTAGAGAAAAGGGAATCCTCCTATACTGTTCGTGAGAATGGACATTGGTACAACCACTATGGGGAACAGTATGGAGGTTTCTTTAAAAACTAAAAATAGAGCTACTGAATGACCCTGCAAACTTACTCCTGGGCATATATACAGAGAAAACCATAATTTGAAAAAATACATGCACCCCAGTGTTCACTGAAGTATTTACAATAGCCAAGACAGGGAAGCCACATAAATGTCCAATGACAGAGGAATGGATAAAGAAGATGTGGTACATATATACAATGGGATATCCCTCAGCCAAAAAAAGAATGAAATAATGCCATTTGTATCACCATGGTTGGACCTAGAGATTATCATACTAAGTGAAGTTAGTCAAAAAGAGAACAAATACCACATGATTTCACTTTTACGTGGAATCTAAAGAAATAAACTTATTTAAATATAAACTTATTAAAATGGAAATAGACTCATAGATTTATAAAGCAAACTTATAGTTACCAAAGGGGAAAGGTGAGGCAGGGAATAAATTAGAAGTTTGGGATTAAAGTATACACACTACTATATATAGAATAATCAACAAGGACTTACTATATAGAACAGGGAACTCAATATTCTGTAATAACCTATGTGGGGAAAACAATCTGAACATAAATATAAAAAAATTTTCTCCTATATGGGGAAAGAATCATATATATATATGTGTATGTATATATATACATATATATATTTTTTGAATCACTCTGTGGTATACCTGAAACTAATAAGCACTGTAAATCAACTGTATTCCAATATAAGATAAATCAATAAAACAAAAAATAAAAACTAGGAGTTCCCATTATGGCTCAGTGGTTAACGAATCCGACTAGGAACCATGAGGTTGCGGGTTCGATCCCTGGCCTTCCTCAGTGGGTTAAGGATCTGGCGTTGCCGTGAGCTGTGGTGTAGGTTGCAGAAACGGCTCGGATCCCACGTTGCTGTAGCTGTGGTGTAGGCCGGCAGCTACAGCTCCTGTTAGACCCCTAGCCTGGGAACCTCCACATGCCGCGGGTGCGGCTCTAGATACAGGGAAAAAGACAAAAAAATAAATAAATAAATAAAAATAAAAAACAAAGACGCATACACATTACATATAATGAAGGTCATAAAACTTTATCAAGTCTATAATAATCAGATATCTAATCATAAAACTCATTTCTATTTTAAAAACTTCTGGTTATCAATTCTTATTTTTATTTACATTTTTTTTTTCTTTTTACAGTCACACCTGCAGCATATGGAAGTTTCCAGGCTAGGGGTTGAATTAGAGCTGCAGCTGCAGACCCACACCACAGCCAGGGCAACACCAGATCTGAGTCACATCTGCGACCTATGCCGCAGCTTGCAGTAACCTCAGATCCTTAACCCACTGAGTGAGGCCAGGGATTGATCCCATGTTCTCATGGATACTAGTTGGGTTCATTGCTGCTGAGCACAACAGGAACTCCTATGTCAAGTTCATAACCTACTGAGCTACAACAGGAACTCCCAATTCTTTTTTTTTTATAAAGGACAGATTCAAAGAATCAGGAAACATAATTAGCATCAGAACAAATCTAATAATTACGTATTTCATATTTCATAACTTGGCTAATAATGCAGCAAATACAACTCTAAGCTGAATATAAAATAAGAAAACAAATGTTTATGAAGCTAGAAGTCAAAACCAGCTTTGCGTCATGAGTAAACTAATGACAATATTCAACGAGAGTGCTTATCATAAGTTAAACAGTGAGATTCTCAACAAGCATTTGGGAGGAATGACATTTTGAATCTAAAAAAGTAAATTATGATTAAAATACTAAATTTAAATTAATACTCTGCAATCATTCAGAGTCCTCTGAGGCAAGCATTACTGGTCTGACTTTATACTATTTGAAACCTTCATTGAAATAAAATGTTTTATTCCATTCATTTGTAGACATTTTTAAAATGAGAATTCTCTCAAGAATCTATGTTCTCCAAAGAAACAAAGTAAGGAGTTTGTTCTAACACTGGCATAAAATGTAAGCTTTTATATTTGGAGGAATAAAGAATATAGCATTATATATAAGATCCAGTTATTTGCCACCTTATATTCAATCTATAAGCCCAGGAATGTTATTTCTTATAAATAAGATCAATACTTAGGGGGATAAATGATTTGAGAACACTAACATATTAATATATATACTATAATTATATATATATATATATATATATATATATATATATATATATGCAAAGCAAGTCTAATTGAGTGGTTCAAATAATAATAGGGTTATCTGAGAAAGAAGTCAGTAAGTGATGATGTTATTTTATTCCGTAGAAGGACACTTAAACTTTGATTTTGGAAAGATTCTATAAATTAAAAATATTTACATCTTTAGGTAAATTTCTACTGTTGTGATAATCCAGTTTTCAATAATGCATGCCATCTGAAGGAATAAGTAGCAAGAAGAACCTAAGCTTAACAAAGACTAGGTTAAAAAAAAAAGAATACTGTGCTTTCAAGATAAAAGGGGGAAATTAAGAGTTACTCTCTCACAATGGTCAAATTGTCTTCGTTCTTACTTTTAAAGGCCAGAAGGACTGTTATTAAACTTTCATATTCCTAATATAAATTCAGTTTGATTAGTTAGTGATCATTACTCCATGCCAACTCTTTGCA
Source organism: Catagonus wagneri (assembly GCA_004024745.2). Lineage (NCBI taxonomy): Eukaryota > Metazoa > Chordata > Mammalia > Artiodactyla > Tayassuidae > Catagonus > Catagonus wagneri. Next base: position 20,512,125 of record PVHT020000022.1, on the reverse strand, counting down.
AGCCACTATGGCACATGTGGAGATTAACAAAATACTGTCTGTGACTGTGATGATGGTTGCACATACCTGTGACTAAAGACTACTGAACTGCACTATTTAAATGAGTAAAATATGTGTGCTGCATGAATCCTATCTCAGTACAGCTATTGAGAAAAACAAACAAACAAACATCGTCCTTGACTTTAAGGAACCCATTGTAAATATAACAGCAACATATAATTTGCTGACTATAAAACAAGGCAGAATAAAAGGCATGAAACAGAGGTGTAAACAACTCACAAGGGATTAAAAAGAAAGGAGCAATCACCAGGTTCCCAGCCCTCAGCACCTCCTGTCTGAAACCAGAACTGCTTCTCCTGTGTTTTTCCAGAACAGTTAAGGGAGGAATACTGGCTGACTGTGTGGGGCAGAGGACCGACCAGAGGTCTAAAAACTCCTTACAAAGGCTTTCAAACAAAGCAGCTGTTTCAGTCTGATATCCTCTCCTCTCCCACCACCCCCAGCTTTGGTGGTTCCTTCTGCAGTCAATGCCTGAGCCTTTCTGGGATTCTTCAGTGGTCAGATCATTTCTAGATGGTACACCCTTTGTAGGCACTTCAGTTGGTCTTCCTTTTCTTGCTAAATCATTTACCACTCCTCTACGTGTTCCACATCTGACAGGTCACGGACTGGGGAGCAGTCTCTTAACTTCAATGATCAGGGAGCAGGTTTCTGGTTATTCCTGTTCGGGTGATTTTTAAATGGAAAGCGGAATGAAAAAGACTCAATTCTTTTGTCTTAAAACCTGTCTTGATCATATGATTGCCACAATTTCATAACTAAGCTGATATTAAGAAAAGAATTAATAATAGAGTGGAAATTTTAAAACTCAAGCTATAAAAACAAACCTTTTACAGAGAGAACTTGAACAACATGGCAATAGGGGAAGATGCTTTGTGGTTTAGGAAAGCAGAAAGAAACTTTCAGGTACTCCCCAAATCATCTGAAGTCAGCCACTGTCCACTCTGCCTAAAGTAAGGAACAATTTGGTAAGGAATTCAAACCTTCACAAATATGGTGAACTCTTCCACCTTCTCATTGGCTAACAGCAATTTCTTCTGTGCACCTTCTAGGGCCTGCTCACTTTGCATTGCTAATCCTTGAAGATGCTTCGATGCTGCTGTTTCAATTTCTGCCATTGCAGATTCAGTCTCATTTATTTTTGATACGAGGAAAGTAAGCTTGAGATCCTGCAAAAGATAAGTAATCACAGAATAAAAAAAAAATGTTTCTTTAACAGATTTGAAAGTTAGAGATGTTAGATAAAAAAGAGTTTCACTACATGGGAAAAGAATCTGAAAAGGACTGGATATATGTATATGTATGACTGATTTACCTGTTGTATACCTGAAACTAACAGAACTTTTAAGTCAACTATAGTCCAATACAATTTATTGTTAAAAAAAGATTTCATTACTCTCTATATAACTTGTATTTATTTTTGAGTAAAATTGACAGTAGTTTTTGTTCATTTTCAATGAATAGCCTGAGCACATATTATCATATATTTATTGTCAAAATTAATGTATGCTTTAAAAAAATTAAATATCATTAAAGACATGGAATCTATTTTAGACCAAATGATTTCATATATCAAAGAGAAGTATTTAATTAGTTTATAAGTTTAGGTAGACCTAAAAATTTATATCCTCTTATATAAATGCCAGTTCTTAATAACAGTTTTTATTTATCAGAAATTATAAGATAAAGAAAATGTTTCTCTAATACAGCAGTACCTTTAATAGTAAACACATTCTTAGCATTTTATGTAGCAATATAAATGTTCTTTGCAGTTATCTGAAACATTTAAGTAGCTCATAGTAGTTTTGGGGAGAAAAAAATGACAACTTTAAAAATGAAAAAGACATTGATTGTTACATTCCCCCTCTAAGCTAAAATGTCCTAAAAGCATACCTTTTTTTCTAGCTCCTCTTTAGTTCTCTGATACATCTGTTCATACTGTGACTTCTCTTTCACAGCGACACTAAGTCTTTGCTTTAGTGAATCAATTGATACCTTCTTGTTGGAACACTCTTCAGTTAATGTCTTCACCTACAAAAAAAGCATAAAGGTAATTATTATTGGCAAAGTAATGCTTGTTCTATATTGTATTTTATCAGTGGAAACCAAATGAATACATGAATAAGCCTAGTTTAATTTATTTTTTCATAAATGATTCAAGTAAAAGATTTATAGAACTCATACTATGAATAAATCAATAGAAAAATCCCTAGGAGTTCCCATCGTGGCTCAGTGGTAAAAATACCTGACTAGTGTCCATGAGGATGCGAGTTTCATCCCTGGCCTTACTCAGTGGGTTAAGGATCTGGCTGTGAGTTGTGATGTAAGTTACAGACACAGCTTGGATCCTGCTCCTGCGTTGCTGAGGCTGTGGCATAGGCTGGCAGCTGCAGCTCTGATTCAACCCCTAGCCTGGGAACTTCTGTTTGCCACAGGTATGGTCGTAAAAAGAAAAGAAAAAAAGCAAAACCCCCAATGGCACTAAACATTATGAATACTGGTATGTGTAGCCTTCCACCAAATAATGTAATGTGAATTTTAACTCACATTAATTACTAAACTAAACTTGCTTAAGCAGAAGATGGTTGGTTTTGATTCTTAAATAAGCCAAGTCATAGATAACTTTCATTTGTTTTCTCCGAGATAGGTATAACTAACATGTACTTTTTAGGATAAAATTAAGTAAGTAATACAACATATTTATTATACATTTCAAAGAAGAGCAGAAGAAAATACCTTTTCTTTTTTAGTTTAATGCTACTAAAGATATATGATTACTTACACAAGTATTATAAGACTGTATCTGAAATGATTATTGGAGTTTTAAAAAATGAGCAAAATTTAAAGAATGGCATTGAAAAAACCTACAGGAAGTTGTTATGATTCATGGGGGGGTGTGGAGGAGAAACAGAAAGGAAATATGTATGCATTTGTCTTGTTCATGTAAAATTTTCTCTCTTAAATCCATTTGAGCATTCCTTACATTTTTATCTCCAACAAGGAGAGTAAGGGAGATGCTCTCTGTGGAGTGGATGACATTTAGTGAATGCCAAAGTACAAGCTGCTTTATGAGTTGTGTAAATAGCACCTTTTAAAATTTTTTAAACAAAAAAATATCTCTTAGTCAGCAAATTGCTGAATTCTACTTTTGGGTCAGATATTATACAACTATTTTAACTACGACTCAAAGTGCACTGAGTTAAGTGTGTATAAGGAAAAAGGATGCTTAAAAAATTGTGATTGCTGTACAATAGAAATTGAAGAAATATTGTAAATCAACTATACTTTAATAAAAAAATTTGTGGTGAGGACATGTTTTAAAGAACTTCTGATAGTTATAGATTATAATATTTTTCATTTAAAATATATGCATGATTTGATCATCTTAAATAGTACTTTTAAATAAAAGAAAATACTGAAGAAAATGGAATTATGCATCCCAGAACTATTAAAGATTTTTAAAAACAAACTATCTTCTCATGGTATATTTACAAATATATAAAAGATGCATGGCTATATGACGTGTGAATTTTGGAGTTTTGAATTTTAACACATAATGTAGTTTCAGAGCAAATAATGTAATTACATAACAATGCACATATTCTATAAATGTTTGCTATAAATTTTAGTAAGATTGAATACTAGCGTTAAGAAAGTAAGTACATGGGGAAGTGATTTTTTAGTGTCAATGAACATAAAAACTGATACCTTTTTTTCAAGATTTTCTAGCATTTCATTAATACCTTCGTTACTTTCCAAATTTACTTTCTGTCGAAATTTCAAGTCCTCTATTAAATGTCTTTTCATTGTTATATCTCTCTCCATCCGAGACAACCTTAAAAGAGAAAACGGCATTTTTTCAAGAGTGAAAGAAAATGCCTTAAAAGTGATGATATTTTACATATTATCCAATGCTATACCTAGTATTGATTTTTAAATGCTATACGATACTCATGAAATTGCAAATGAATAAAAGACTGCATGGGATAAAATACTGTTCCATTAATATTTTGAATACTTGTAAAATCCACAATCTAGTGGTGACTTGGTAATTACAGTATTTTATATATATATGTGTGTGTGTGCATTAAAAAAGAGAAAAACTGAGAAAGATTAACAAAATTTATAAAAGCTTAAAATTATTATATTTATATTCCATTCTTGCACTGTAAGAAAAACCAAAGTAATATTCAAAGATTATCAAAAAGCATAACACTGATAAGAAAAACAATTCTTACTTTTAATAAACAAGTTTAAAATCTGATAATATTATGTAAAGGCACTAAAATTAGGCAGGATATGTTCTAATTTAATATCATATGAGATTGAATTGTTAAAACATTTTAGCTTAAGCTGATAACATTAAGTATAAAATGGCAGATGCAGCAACAGCTACTATTACTACCATAATAAGAACCATATCAGCTAACATTTATTGAGTGCTTACTATGTGCCAGTCACTGGTGTAAGTACTATACATGTACTAACTCATTTAATTCTTAGAACTTTATATGAGTTAATACTGTTAAATTGAAGCTCAGGAGTTCCAGTAGTGGCTCAGGGGAAATGAATCTGGCTAGTATCCACGAGGATGTAGGTTCGATCCCGGGCCTTGCTCAGGGTTAAGGATCCAGTATTGCTGTGATCTATGGTGTGTGTCGCAGATGCAGCTTAGATCCCACGTTACTGTGGCTGTGGCCTGGGCCGGCAGTTACAGCTTGAATTCGACCCCTAGCCTGGGAACTTTCATGTGCTGGGGGTGCAGCCCTAAAAAGACATACATGCATACATACATACATGCATACATACATACATACATACATACATACATACATACATAGAAGCTCAGAGCTAGCAGAGAAAGTAGCCAAGATTAAAAGACTTTCTCTAGAGTCCCCACTGGTAAATAGTAAGAAGACCAACTCTTAAACAAGCTTCAAGATATTCTGCTTAAAAAAGTAAACACCTTGTCTAATAGTTTTATCTATTAATATCATTTTTAAGTAATCTTTTACTTATAATGTGGTATACATGTATGTATATGAGTTACATGTATCTCAAATTGTGAATTTATTAGAACTAGAATTCTTTCTAAACACACTTTCATTTCTAAGCTCTATAAAAGATATAGAAAGAAAATAATTCTGATTCTGTGAGACAGAACATTTTAAAACCCCTTTTAGTACAAACACATAAAGTACAAATGTTTATAATCCTCCAGCTATTTGAAATACAAACAAAACTTTCCTTTTTTTTCCCCACCCTAGCTTTATAAGCTTAGGCATTAAATTCAATATAAAGATCAACCTACACATATAATTTTAGTCAAATAATTACCACATTTAAAGTTTTCTGTTCATAGTCTTTAGGCCATTAATTGATACTTACTCAAAATTAAATATGTTTAAGAAGGAACATATAACTTTATTCTTACTCTAATTAAAATATAGAACTTCTCTTGCTATTAACCATGTCATATGTAATAGTCTTTAAACTTTTGTCTTATATAGGCTTAAATACAAAATAGGGAAGGAAAGAAATTTTTAACATGTTGGTATTGTTTCTTGGGTGCAGAGTTATTCGACACTAGGTGGCAGCAAATACAATGGATAAATTTATAAAGCACATACTTTTCATGCATTTCCTTTATGTGTTCTTCTTTTGCTAGGAGTTCAAATTTCAGAGACTTCAAGCTTGATGATTGTTTAGTCAGTTCATTAGTTGCATTCTAGATTAAAAATACACATAAATTAAATATACCTTTCAATCTTGGTCTAAAACAGCATAAATATAAATGCCATTCTCATGAATAATAATATTGCAAAAATTACAGTTATAATTAAAATGAACACAAACATTTTTACATGCTTCATTTCATATGTTCTAATAGAAATACCATAACAGACTAAAATTTTTATACAACATGCCAAAATCACAGATGAACATGACCATATGATAAACTGCAAGAAGTACACACTCAAAATACATTTACAGGAAATACGTATTGTCTTCGTAAAATGTAAATGTGTATGTGATTAAGTATTTTCTGGTTTCATAAGATCACTTAAAACTAATTCTGGATTTACAAGTAAACTGTAACAGACTAAACACAGTCATAAGTGTTCCTCCCATCAAGAGGTGGAATCCATCTCCCAACCCTTTTGAATCTGGTCTGGCCTATGATATGCTTTGACCAAAACTAGGTGGCAGAAACGACACTGAAAGTATCAGATTCAGGGCTTAAATTCTTATAGCCCTCTTGGAATGCTACTCTGGGATCACCTAACAAATACAAAGGAAAGGCCATTTGGAGGAGCACTGAGGTACCCCAGATGACAGCCAGCAGACCCATCGCTAGTTTATGAGTGATGCTCTCTTGGAATATCTAGCCTACATACATCCATGGTTTAGAAGAATGCAGGCATATGAGGAAACCCAGCAGGTATCAGCGAAAGAACTACCTGGCGAGCCCAAGAGTTCATAAGAAATCATAAACTGTTGCTGTTTGAGGCTGCTACACTTTAGCATTTTAGGATAATTTGTTATATAATAATTGATAACTGATAGAGAATCTTATGAATACTAAATACTTCCTTACTTGAACTTATTATTAATACCAATTATGAATGTATTTATACAAAATTGTTATTTTTCGAAAGCAGAACAGCCTTGTGGTATTTGCTATCTACACAGCCTAGCCTGTTTGCACAGAGGTAATAACTAGAGTGTTAGGGAACCCTAACTTCCAATTTTGACTCAATTTCCAAAAACACATGTACTTTGAAATATTACTCAATCCTTTGATATTTTGATTTTTCTACTGTAAGATAATGTGGAAACACATTAATTCACTTGTTAAATTTTAAAAGATTAAACTAGTATAAATAGAATAAAATATAACTAAAATATTTGGAGTAGTTATTTCACTAGTTTTTCTAATAACTATAATCAATTGTTTCTGTGAGAATTATTTCCAGGTTTGACTGACTTATGCTAAAATATATAAATCTGAAAAGATGAAACCATTAATCATACAACGTAAATATTAGTCAAATTCATTAGACATACTTTAAATACCTCATTGGTATGGCATATGTAAAACTAAATCTCTTATTAATTTTCTTAAAAAATCCAAGGCTACCTCAATATGGCAGCTGTATTGAATGTTAAAATTTTTGGTTAAGTTTTGTGATCTAAATTTCCATCATCTTTTACATGTTTACAGGGATGTATGGTGTGTTATTTCTAGCACTGCCAGAATAAGTTAATCCACACTAGTAAATTTACCATATAACTGCAGCTTTAGCTTTAATCATTAATCTTAAATTCTTTCTGGAATGATTGTTCATTCATTTATAAATATAATTTATGATTTCATTAAGCTAATAGTGATAATTTAGTATAATATAAATATCACTATATTAATATTACTATATCTAATTTATTATCACTATATCATTATACAGTGATGCCTTTAAGAACCATAATGATATAAATGGCTACTTAGCGCTTTTCTAAATGTTTCCAGGCTTCTGTTTTTCTAATTTTGTATTTTTACCTTAACATTTTTATATTTTCTTTTTCTGTAAATCTGGTGATCATAATTTCTTGTTCCTCTCAATATTTCTGCCTAAAAACAATCATCCTACCCCTTAATATGCATGCTTCTGATTTGCTGCTATTGAGGTGTTTTCTGCTGAGAAGCTAAGCAAATAAACTCATTAGAGCTGTATTTAAAATAAAAGACAACAGGCAGTAAATGAAGCCTGACAATATCTTCAAGAGAATAAATTAAGTGGATTTTAAGATAGCTGTTTGATTCTTTAACGTTTTTAGACTTAAGCCTCTTATTTTAGGTGGCTGAAAAATGCTGTAACTCTGACGTCTGGATAACTGAGGGATTACAGAATTATAATAAATAAAACAATGCCATCTTGATAGATACTTTTGCCAGACTCTCTAAATCTCACCATTATTCTGTTTAATCCTCAAAAATTCTTTTGAAGTGCTTAGGAAAATATGAAGCTAAGTAATTTCCTCAATCAAGTCCCACAAGAAGTCAGTGGACAAAGAATGATCAAAACCCAGGTCCTGTCACACTTTTCCATTTCCTACAACATAACACTTATCTGCAGCATGACAAAATCTGGAGTAAAACACATATTCGATAGGTCGTAGTGGTAACAAACTATCTTGCTTAAGCTTTTCTATTTTTTTAATTAAACTTTTTTTAAAATTTCATAATAAAAGCATAGAATCTGGAGACAAATGGTTTCAGTTCTAACCTCAGCTTTATCACGTAGTAGCTGTGTGACCTTGGACAATTAACTTATTCACTATGTCTCAGTTTTCTTAAGTATATCTATGACTTTACATAGAAAAGCCTAATATTAATTAGATAAAATAACAGATACGTATGTAGACCTGTAAGAGATTCAAATCTAACCATTTTTTTAAACTAAGCATCAAAAAAGTAAAGTGGAAAATAAGTTATTTCTTAGAAGTGTTAAGTTAGAACTTGATATCTATTATTGAGTGATTTGTGTCCCCACCCCACACCCAGTACCTCAAGATATGACCATATCTGGATAGGGCTTTAAAGGAAGGAACTATGGTAAAATGAGGTCACATGGGTAGTCCTTAATCCAATATGACTGGTGTCCTTATAAGAGGAGCGATTAGGACACAGACCACACAGACCAAACAATAGCGAGTGAAGACACACCGAAAAGGTGGCCATCCACAAGCCAAGAAGGGAGGTCTCAGAAGAAATCAAACCTGTTGATACTTTGATCTTAGACATCCATACTCTAGAAATATGGGAAAATAAATTTCTATTATTCATGTCACCCACTCAGTGGTATTTTGTTATGGCAGCCCCAGTAAACTAATATAATATCGAAACCGAAATGTGTAGTATCAGAGAGTATTATATATTTAAAAGTACCTGGTCTTCCAGAATATTTCCATATTAAAGCATGAAATAAGACAAAAGTAAATATTTATTCTTTTTGTCCCTATGTAGTCTAGTAATGTCACTTCAAACTTCTATCAAGTGTGAGCTAAACTGCTTTAGGCATTCTCACCTTTGTGACTCACACTTTCAAAATGAGAGATTTATATATGGGTAAAAACTTACGCCATGAGACACCATGATGGGATTTATTCCACTTTTTCAGAGACAGAAACACACTTTAAGAGAAGATAAAGGAGTTCCTGCTGTGGCACAAGGGGTTGAGAGCCTGACTGCAGCAGCTCGGGTTACTATGGAGGCACAGGTTCAACCCCGGTCTGGTACAGTGGGCTAAAAGATCTGGGGATGCCATAGCCGCAGTTCAGATTCAATTCCTTGTCCAGGAACTTCCATATGCTATGGGTGTGGCCATTTAAAAAAAGAGAGAAGATATACAGTAGCCTCAAACTTGCATAACTATTTTTCTTCATATTTCTATTATGTAAGGTACTTAAACTTATAAAATGTATTTATTGAGGCAAGTTCTGCACATAAAAACTCTAGAAGAAGACGGTATTTAAGAAGCAACTAAATTAATACCAATGGATATATCTGACTACTATTAACAAAGCAAAATATTTTCAAGAAATAATACACAAATTTACTTTAAACTTTATTCTAGTTTATCCTATTAGTAATCTTCTATTTAAAGACATTATTAGAGAGCACACATACATTATTTTGAATTGAAACAACTGAGTCTACTTGACTTCTATATCCTAATACCCTCTTATTAGTCATGGTTATTCCATTCTTAATGTGCTCTGCACATTTTCAACCAGATTTCCCTTTTGAGTAACTCTCGTTATATGGTCCCATATACAATATACAATGGGTAAAACCTTACACCATGAGACACAATGTCCTTTTAGCTTCCAGCTAGCAATTCCCACTGAAGAAGATAATATGTAAGTAATTAAGTGAGCTTCTTTTAAGAAGAAAATGAACTTTCCAATTAAAACTCATAAATCCCACATCTTACAAGATAACTCTCTTTAACCCAAGGCCAGCTTTACCTTTAAGTTGGTGACTGTTTCACCTGGACTTAGACACAATTTGTTATAAACAAAAGGTACACTGCTTTTTAGTCTCACTCTCAGGTTTAACTTGTTGAAATCTATTAAATTAACTCACCTTAGCTTCCTCTCCCTCCCCCAACTTCCCTTCTCCTTCCCCATCTCTAACGAAGAAGAACCACCAAATTAAAATAGTAGCAAGTGTGTACAGGAAGAAATTATATTGAAATTGATGCATTACATGTTTGAAAGGAATTCTGTTTCAGTGGAGGGTAGAGAGAAGTTGAATAGTGGAATAGAAATGACAATGGCCAGTTTCCATAATCTCCTAAATTAGTATTTCATAGTGTCATGTCATTTTTTCAGAGAACAGTATTATGAATAACCAGATAAGAATCTACAGGCTAAAACAGAAAGAGGAGGTCAAATGTAGTATTAATAGTATTTACACCATAATTTACCTTTATTAGTAGAATTAATGAGTTGATATAAGCATGTCTATAAGTATTCAGTAGCTTAACATATATTTTCATTTTTAATAAAATTTATAATCACCTTGAGTTTACACTGCAATTGCTTCATTTCCAAATCCATGCTCCTTGAAGGGCCAAGTGATGTAACTTGTATCCGTGGAACTGTCACCCGGGCAACTTCTTCTGCCAAACTTGTAATTTCAGATGAGGACTCCAATTTCTTTAGTAAATCTTCTTTTTCTTTCTGAAGCCCGGCCAAATCCAAATTTAGCTTCTTTTAAAAAAGAAAATAAATATAAACGTGTTACGCAAGTAATTGCATTTAGCCTAGCAATTATCAGCATCAAATTCTACAGGTAGGAAAGTGCTAAGAAAAAAAGGTGAAATTATCAAAATAGTTATTGTAAAAGCTTTACAAAAATTAAAACTTCTACTAGACTTTGCGTGGGGTTTGGAAAGGTTAAAACAAAATCGACCAGCTGTACTCAGTATCTTTTGGTTGGCTAGTCTTTACTCATGATGTGCTATTTTTTTGCTTTAATAGAAACGTGGGCGTGCCAGACATTCACATGTTTGATAACCTTGACTTCAGGGCTGATGTACTTAACTGGTAAAAGCCAAGCTGGAGCAGGACGGGATAACAGATGTTAGTTGTTTATTCTACTGGGTAGGTCTTACCACCCTACATAGCAGCCAAAATGCTTCTCATTTAGCAATATAAATGTTAAGTACAATTAGCAGAAGAGGCTTATTAGAGATTTAGTTCAAATAAATAGCATACAAACAAATTTGCTCAGTTTTATGCACTTGTTTGATAGTTGATAAGTTCTCTTTATAATACTGAGGTAAACTGCACTGAATTCCTTACATTTTAATTTTTAATAATGTTAACAATTTACTAAATGACATACTGGTAATGCTTTTATGAAACAGTATAAAAATGCTGTCTTAATGTTAGCCTCTCTCATTCACCAATCTGTAGTCAGCAGAATGCCACCAAGCTGTAAAGGCATAACAACTTAGAGATCCTTAAGAGGATAACTGCACTACTATTTTATTATTCCAAAGAAGCTTATAATATGGTAGTTTAACATAAGGAACAATTAGACGAAATGGCACTCAAGTCTCTCAGAGGGGGGAAAATCTTTTTTTGTTAAGAATTCTAATTAAAACAGTAAAAGATGTAGCTAACATGTACAGTAATATAAATATGGGACATAAGTTACCTAAGTATTAATATTATATTGAAACACAATTTCTTAAAAAGTATACCAATGAATCTATAGTTACTTAGGTATTAGTGTATACATGTGTATACTATTAAAAATAAATATTTCAGATCATAAATTCAAAACTAGGACTTGATATATTTGAGATTAAACTATATTTTGATGAAATAAAAGGTATGTTTTGGCCAGAAACAATCTATTTCTTTTGCTGTATTTTAACTTTGATCTTAAAGCACAGCTTTTTAGATTTTTCAGGTAATATTCATTTGTGAATTGTCCCAAAGTTACCAAATAATTACATCTAAAAGCATAATTTCCCTAAATCTGAAAATCCTCCTGGTTATCAACCAAGTTTGAATACATCTCCTTTCCTGTTTACTAATTCTGTGCCCAGTCAATTGTCAGGTTCTATAAATTATGTAATGTTTCTCATATTTATTCCTTTCTGCCACTTTCCTAATGAAGACTCTCATTATCCCAATAAGACCATTGCAATAGCCCTTCCCCTATCTGCAACCTTTCTCTGCCTTCAAACCATTTTTTATACAACTTCCCAAAACAACACTGACCTGTTATTCCCTTATTCAAAACCCTTCAGGGGTTCCTCAGCACAACAGAATAAAGCTCAGACGTTTGTGGTTATAATAAAGCTCTGTAAGCTTTAGTTTCAATTTGTGTTTCAGTCAGACATCACCTGGAGTCAACTTGCCTGCCCTTCCCAATACCATTTGGGCCATATCTACATCCATGACTCTACATGGTGTTTCCTTCTACTGAAATCTCTCTCATGTTTGAAGAGTAGCTTGGTATTTCCTCCTTTATGAAGCCTTCTCTGCTGGTTTTCTTCTTTTTTTTTTTAAGCCAAGTAGCTTCTCCAATCTCTTAGCTCCACAGCACTACCTGTTTCTCAACCACAAACCCTAGTAAAGGAATGTGCCTCTGTTCACCTGTGTATCCACTGACCCCACCATGGTATCTAAAAGCAATGCCATTTTTTAGTAAGAAGCAGAAGAAAGGTTTGAAAAATTCAAGTCTCTCTATTTGTAGCATAGATGGTGCTATAAAGACACATACAGATTTCAGCTTGTATTTATAATCTATTATTTTATTACTATATAAATTAAAATACACTTTTATTAGCAATGTAGTATTATTAGCATTTACTTAAATAGTATGCACTGGAGAATTTATCAATCCTAAAATTAATGTTCTGCATCTAAATTAAATCTTTTTGAGATTTTAATTTGGTAAGATATGACTACAATTCTTGGTGTAATTTCAGGCAAAACAGAAGACTAAATTTAAATGAGACTCTTTTCTTCCTTTGAATAGCCTGGTGGCTTCTCTTGTTTATTAAACTTGTATGCCATTAGATCTATTCTTTGCATAGTGGCAGATTCTGACACTATAAATATATTCTTCATTGCGGAAAGACCAAGACAATAAATCTACTTCTCTAAAATATATGTATACATAGATTTTAACTTCAATTTAATGGTGTAAAAATTCAATAAATTAAGAAACACTGAAATTATGGACACAGTAAGCCAAATTACTTATAATTTATAAAATACAAATCATGCCTTGATTAAACCATTTTAAATCTACAATCTTTAAAACCTATTTCCAATGTTAATTATATATGCCTAGAAGAGCTATTGAATACCTGTCAAAATAGACGAAACAGGCGCATCATATATTCCATCAGTGTGGAATCCTTTGATTATCCCTTAGAATTTTGGACAAGTAATTATAGCTCTATTACTAACTTTTCTCAGTTTAAGCATTCTACTTTTTATATGAGAAATTCTATAAATGAGACCAGAAGCATAAATAACTTTCTTTTGTTTATACTTGGTTTGGAATATAAGACTTTTGCAGTGACCTTGTTAAAAAGTGATTATGCCATAAAATCTACTAATAAATTAAAATTACTCTTAAAATCATTATTTTTCTTTTATATCAGAAGGATGAATCCTATTTCTACGTTATCACCTTTCCATTGCCAATCAAAGATTTTTTTTTTCTTTTTATGGCTGAACCTACAGCCTTTGGAAGTTCCTGGTTCAGGGGTCAAATGGGAGCTGCAACTGCGGGCCTACGTCACAGCCATGGCAACACTGAATCCAAGCCACATCTGCAACTTACATCACAGCTTACAGCAACATGGAGCCTTAACTCACTGAGCAAGGCCAGGGATCAAACACACATCCTCACGGACACTATGCTGGGTTCTTAACTCCCTGAGCCACAATAGGAACTCCCAATCAAAGATTTTTAAATATTTAAGTCAAATTATTATAAAACCATAAATAATAAAACATATGGAAGAATTATAATTTCTGGATTCTAATTTGGCGTCTACTACCTATGTGATGTTGAACAAGTACTTAACTTTGTTTCCCTATTTAAAAACATAGTTGATGCTTGATTACCTCAAAGGTAACTTTGAGAGCAGAATTAAAAAAAGACTTATGATAGCATTTGGTAAATTTTAAATTTACAGTATTATTGGAGTTCCTTGGTGGCTCAGTAGGTTAAGGATCTAGCAATGTCACTGCTATAGCTTGGGTCGCTGCTGTGGCACAGGTTTGATCCTTGGCCCAGGAACTTCTGTGTGCTGTGGGTGTGGCCAAAAAAATCAAAAATAAAAAAAATGACTTTACAGTATCATTGTTAGCAGTATTATCTTGTGGCCAATGCTACCATACAGAGTCTAAGAAGTATCCTAAGTGCTGAGGACATGAATTATTAAAAAGCTTTCTTAAATATACAAATGGGTATACACATAACACATCAAAAATCCTATAATTTCTCTCATGGCAGAAACCTTACTTTGTCCTAAGAGAGTTATTTGTTTGCCCTACAAATTCACTGGGATTCCCTACCAGGCTACAAGCTCACTGAAGGCACTTGTGTTATTCTCTTTATTTTTCCAGCAGTGCAATTCCTCTACAATCTCTTAAAAGTCTATTTCAGTTTAAAAGTGATGTCAATGGAAATAAGCACTGAGATTTGTATTGACATATGTGAAGTCAATTTTCCTAACCAAAGGTTATAAAACAGACCTTAACACTATAAAAGTTTACAAGGAGACAGTATTTATTATTTAAATATAACATTGAAGAAGCATAAGTTTCTAAAAAGGAAAAGAACCCTCTAAGCAACTGTAAGAAGAAATATGAATATATCAGAGTATTCATTCTTCAGTAAGGAGCTCTGATAGGCAGAATTCTTGGATGACCCCCACGGGCCCATGCCCTTGTATGTGAGTAGGATCTGTGAATATGACAGGCTGTCACTCCCACGATTATACTATTTGCACTATGTTATATACAAAAGGGAGTGTGTAGATGTAAATTATGGCCCATAGTCACATGACATTTGAATAAATCAAAAGCAAGATTATCCTGGCTGGTCCAGACTAATCCAGGGCTCTTCCTGAGGTCAGGGGTGTTTCTGCTGGCTTTGAAGAAGCAAACTGCCATATTATGAGAGGACTACAGTGTGGGTTTAAGGTAAGGACCTACGGAAGGCCTCAGGAGCTGAGAATGGTTCTTTTTTTTCTTTTTGGTCCTTGCTCACGGTATATGGAAGTTCCTTGGCCAGGGATTGAATCTGAGCAGCAGCTGTGACTTACGCCACAGCTGTGGCAACACTAGACCCTTAACCCACTGTGCCAGGCCGGGGATTGAACCTGCACTGTCACAGAAAAAACACTGGATCATTAACCCACCGTGCCATAGCAGGAATTCCTGAGAATGGTTCTTGAGCAAGAAAATAGGGTCTTCAGTCCTATGATTCTAAGAGACTAAATTTTTCCAGCTGACACAAGAGCTTGGAAGAAAAGCCTGAACTCTAGAAAGAAAGTCAGCCTAGCTGACACAATGACTGCAGCCCTGTGATACTCTAAACATAGGACCCCACCGAGCTGTGCGAGAATCCCGACCATGGAAACTGTGAGGCAAGGAGTATATATGTTGTTTCTAAGCTGCTAAACTTGTGGTAATTTCTTATACAACATGGAAAACAAATATGAGTCCCAATTTTTTAAAAAAGTAGCCCCTTTTCTTGAACTTATTCCTTTTTCCTATTGCCACCCTACCTTACCTTCATCAAGTGTCCTGAATCCCCTAGTACACAGTTTATACAATATCCTCACTGGTTTTTTTTTTCCTTGTCTGTAATTTTGTGTTTATTTCTTAAAATGCTCTAAAAAACTGTTCCATTTTCTATGCTAGAAATACAAATTGTCCCTTCTGGATCTACCTTTTGTATTTAAACTGCCGAGCAAAAACCACTGGCCAAAAGTTTCCTTTTGCTGCTCTCAACTGTAATGCCATGAACAGGATGGATTTGCGTCCTTTGATGTGCTTTCCTTAATTCTCCTACATGAGAGTTCATTCAGAATTTCTTTTATTCTGGGCCCCATCTTGATATTTTCTGGAAGATTTTGACAGGGAATATCTAGATTCAGGACCTGACTCAATATCTATTATTCTTATTTTTTATTTTTTTTGTCTTTTTAGGGCTGCAGCTGCAGCACATGGAGGTTCCCAGGCTAGGGGTCGATTTGGAGCTGTAGTCTCTGGCCTAACCACAGCCACGGCAAAGCGGGATCTGAGTTGAGTCTGCAACCTACACCGCAGCTCACGGCAATGCCAGATCTTTAACCCACTGAGCAAGGCCAGGAATCGAACCTGCGTCCTCATGGATACCAGTCAGATTTGTTTCTGCCGAGCCGCAACAGGAACTCCTCAATATCTATTATTCATTCTTCTTCTTCTTCTTTTTTTTTTTTTTTTTGCCTTATCTAGAGCCGCACTCACGGCATAAGGAGGTTCCCAGGCTAGGGGTCTAACAGGAGCTGTAGCTGCTGGCCTTCGCCACAGCCACAGCAACCTGGTATCTGAGCCACGTCTGCAACCTACACCACAGCTCACGGCAATGCCGGATCCTTAACCCACTGACCAAGGCCAGGGATCGAACCCGCAACCTCATGGTTCCTAGTCGGATTCGTTAACCACTGAGCCACGACAGGAACTCCTATTATTCATTCTTTTTATACATACAATGTAGTAGGCGCTGTACTAGATCTATGTTTTCAAGATAAAAAAGTTATAACCATTGTCCTTAGGTAGCCACCATCTATAACTTAGAAATATATCACAATAAGCTACAGTAGTGCTGTGGAGAAGCAAACCAGGGAACTATCAGAACTGCTGCCACCATCAAATCCTGTCTGGTAAATGCTAGTGACAGCCAGTTTCCTTCCATGCATCCCTCTCAATATGTTTTGTTAAATGTTTCCTAGACTCTAACTGTAAGATTAAAGATCTTGACTAGATGTACAACCATACTGCTTTCCAACTTTTACTCTAGAGAAGGCTTCTGCCAGAACTCTGCTGAGTAAACTCAGGGTAGTCCAGACGGGATGGACAGTTTCTTTTCCAACAGGAAGTCTTGGTGAACATTTTAATGTTCAAAAATGAATTATCATAAAAAATAAGACAGGGCCCATGGAAAATACTCTATAGCCCAAGTGAGAAGAAAAGGGTCTAGAAAAAGTCAAATCAGAAAGATTTATTTCTGGGAGTTCTTGTTGCGGTACAGCAGAAACGAATCTGACTAGTATCCATGAGGATACGGGACTGACCCCTGACCTCGCTCAGTGGGTTGGGGATCTGGCACTTCTGTGAGCTTGGTGCAGGTTGCAGACAGCTTGGAACCTGCAATGCTGTGGCTGTGGCATAGGCCGGCAGCTATAGCTCTGATTCAGCCCCTAGACTGGGAACTTCCATATGCCTCAGGTGCAGCCCTAAAAAGAAAAAAAGGCAAGAAGTTTAAAAAAAAAAAAGATTTCCCCAATAGCCCCACAACACAATATATTTTAGATATTCTCTGATCTTGATGTCTTCAAAGAGTAACACATTCAACATCTACCTATACAATGTATATGATGCTAGTTACGTAAAGAAAATGCTTTTGAATATGCAGCTAGTTTAGGAGCAGTGCTTCAAGGTAAAGGAATAGAATGTGGTATAGCTCTTCATTTCTAACAAAAGGCTGATTCTGACATAACTTTTTTTTCTGTATAGTAACTACCTTATAGCTTTGAAAGACACCATATAGTTCTCCTCACGTATCTTCCACTACTGGATAAGAAACGTAATAAACCATTTAAAACTTTGAAAGTGTTCTTAGTTGGGATAGTGGGATATGAAAAGTAGACACATGGAAATTCTAGAAAACCCAGCCAAACATGAAGGTGATTGTCAGGGTCACAGAAGCAGGATTTTTGGGAAGCCTATGGTGGAAATGGTGGCAGAAGGATTCTTTTCAGTCCACCCTGGTACAAAGGGCAGATGTCAAATATCAGAAAAGGTTAATAAGTAATTAGAGTAAGCAATGGGTTAGTTCCCACATATAACAACAGTGGAGTCTGGTCTTTCTTTCTCCTTTTGAAACCTAAAGGTCTCGACAGTCAAAGTATAGAAAAGTAATCATTAAAAAGTCTTTTCCAATTACTTCACCAAAATCTTTAATCTTTAAAATTTTTTTTCTTTTTGTCTTTTTAGGGCCGCGCCTGTAGCATACGGAAGTTCCCAGGCTAGGGGTCGAATTGGAGCCACGTCTGTGACCTACACCACAGCTCACAGCAACGCTGGATCCCTAACCCACTGAATGAGGCCAGGGATTGAACCCACATCCTCATGGATAGTAGTTGAGTTTGTTAACTGCTGAGCCACGATGGGAACTCCCTAATGGTCAATTCTGCACAGTACTGAGAATACTGAATGCAGTTATTTCATGTTGAATATATAAATAAGTTCATTTATATCTCACAATCAGATTATTCTGGTTCACACTTAAGTAGCAGTAGCAATTTTAAAACCTTAATTATAATCTAAAAAAATTATAAGAATTTTGTTACCAGAACTAAAGCAAAAGAGACTGAAGAAGGAAATCTAGTTGAACAATATCTATACAATTTCTATAGGTAAGACTCTTCTAGAAAGTCACCATGATCTTAATGATATTTCTGCCTTTTATGGATAGTATTAATATTCTTTCACTGGGAATATTTTTCTTTTACAAGGAATATAATTCAAAGAAATAAAACGATGCATGTTGTTCATGTAAAAGACTAAAATCACAATCACAATTAAAACATTATGTGAATTACAGAGAAAATTTAATGAGTTTGCAGTCTCTAGCAAAATATTTTCCATACAAATATTTATCTAGTTCAATTAATAACGCTTTCAAGCTCTTAGGTGTTTTAAATTTACAGCATGAGTTTTCCTTTGTTATGATACTTGAGATCTTCAAGAAAAAGAATTAAACATTAAAAACCACCAACCCAAAAACAAAAGAAGAAGAAGAACAACAAAGATCTTAGGCAGAGGTAGAATTATTTATGTAATAAAATTTTCTTGTGAAAAATACACTTAGTTACATTACTCATTTATGAACTATTTTCTGATAAATGCAGATATTAAAAGTCTACAGTACATTTCACAAAATGTCAAGCAAATGAAGGTAATATAGAGGACTTTTTACCAATGCTTTTGCTAACAGTTAGACTTCAGTAGCCTTTAGAGACCATTAAGTACCCTTTGGCTAATTGGCCAATGGTAAATTAATCCTCTTTTTATTCTAGCAGCACTATTTTAACACCCTTTACACTCTGTCAATGTAGTGTCTGAATGACAAAATAATATTGTGCATGAATAATAAGCAGAAAAGTTAAATTAACATTTCATGTTTCACATGCCATACCTATGTGTCAGTAGAACTTTCTTTTTAAGTCACTGACATTCAACTTTTTTAAACAATCTCATGTTGACATCTTTTTGAGGTGAATCTTCCTAATTACTGCTAATTGCCTATCAAGGAAAAAAACCTCTTTTCATGAAGTACAGTTGTCTAGTACAGATGAACCCAGCTCTAGCATGCACATTAAAGACAAAGCAAGACACTTACGGTGCTAACTTTGTTATAAGGTCATACTAAATATGGGTTGCAATTAAGCAAAGCAGTTTTTTATGGTACTGAAAATGCCAATCTGTCTTGATGTGTTCAAATTAGATTCTATCAAAGAAATATGTATATCTGCATATGGATAAGATTTATGTGACTCTTAGTAACATTTATAAGGAGTAAAAGTAATTCAATGTCCTGTACTTTGTAAGTTCCAGATAATGCCCGATTAAATAACTATTTTGGAAATATGTCTGAATATGATTTCTCAAAATGAAAATCAACACTATTATTTCAAATGTCAATTGTTTAAAACAGTTTACTAATACTTTTAATTTTCAAAACAGCTCCTGATACTGAGAACATTTAACATACATCTTTTATTTCATATTAATAGCTTTGACATTATAAGCATTAATTGTAACTATTAATACATGTGACACTAGAAATATAGTATGCTTCAAATTAATCTGAATAATAAAACTAATGAATTTTTTGTTTGTTTGGTTGATTGGTTTTTGGCCATGCCTGCAGCATGCATAAGTTCTGGGGCCAGGGATCAAACCTGTACCACAGGGCAACCAGAACATCAGCAATGACAATGTCAGATCCTTAACCCACTGAGTCACTAGGGAACTCTGGAAAGTAATGAATTTTAACTGAAGTTAAACCACATTCACTAAACTTCTGTTTCCACAACTACAGAAAGTAGTTACTTTCTATATTTATTTCATTTATGTCCATTTGATCTGGCTGTCCTTTTTATATATAACTGTAGAAAAAGAATCAGCAAAAATGTATTCTATGTGAAACTTGGGAAATTAACTAACATAACTCTCAAATATTCATGGAAAACAATATTTGGTTTATTTTCAGCAAGAATTGTTCAACTATAGGTTTGCTATTATTTCAAATCCTCTATTCTAGTTACTAAAATAAAAGTGCCCTTAAAACTTATATACCATATACTAAATATAATAGAGATAAATATTTGGTACCAGAAGTATATCCAGAATAATTAATCACTGTCACTATCTTAAGAATTTGTCAGAGTTCCAATGGCAATGTTATAAGTTCAGTTTCAGCCCTCCCAGACATTGGATCTACACATGGCATGCTTATTGATGACTTCAAGTCACAGTGCATTCCCATTCTGAATCCTTTCCCCAACAGGAATGAGAGAAAATGGCAGTGCTGTCTGATATCCCAAAGAAGAAACTGAGCAATGTCTTTCTAAATTCCTCTTATTCACTCTCTGCTGTCTATTGGTTAAACTCAGCTAATTAAACACAGAAATATCTATCCCTCACAGATACTATATACATATATTCTCTTTAATTCTATTTTTCCCCTACCACTTTTATCAACATTTTTTTCAGTTAAGTTGTGCGGAGGCAGGAGGAAAAGAATTCACCCCCCCAACTGAACCGCTCAAACAATGAAGAAAAAAGAAAAAAATAAACATGCCAAATCGCCAAAAATAATAGTTGGTATTTCAGGGTGATATGAATACTATATTTGTATCTACTAAAGAAAAGCCATAAAATTTCAAATGAAGTTATAGGCAGTGATTGAGTTACTAGGAAGAGAGGCTATCAAACTCTAGAATATCTGCAGATGTTTCATGAGGTCTGCCTCATTCTCTTTAATTCAATTTGGTTTTCCTAAGGAAAAGACTTCAATACTTTTGTTTATTCCATCCTAGTGGGGTAATATTGCTTCATTATGCACTGTAATTTACTGCACAAAAAGGCCTTCGTGGATGGCCTGAGGAAACTACTGCCCACATAGACAGCATTGTTTTAAAATGGAAGTCAGAGTCTAGACAATTAAAAATTGCTCATGATACTTAATTCTTACATTGACTTCAAAGAAAGGTATCAATATTCCTTCAAATAATTTTGACTATTAAAATTTTATAACAGACCATGATATATTTATGGAATTCATATTTTATAAGGTAAAGCAATATCAATAAGCCTCTAAAAATACGTAAATGAACAGTGTTTGTTTCAATTATACTGGAATCAATTCACAGGAATAGTATATTATCATACTAATCTAAATGATATATTATCAACTTTTTGGATAATAAACCCAAAGGCTAAAGATAATAATTTCTAGCTCTGGTTTTATATATTAAAACAAGTAAAATGATATGCATTTCTTAAAAATATACTAAATATGAATAGCATCTTAATGCTTAGAAATTGAAATTTTTTACTGATAGGGTCAATAGTTAACCACATGTCTTTCCTCAGCTGTACTACATCTAAGCTCTGCAAACAAATTACTTGGATGAAAGCCAACAGGGGCATTTCAAAACTCTACAATTCATTACAAATTTAACAGCAGCAATACTAAGTATTCACATGATTTTGATTACATTTATAAATATCACCTACTAAAATTCTCAAGGGAAATAAGTTAATAATGTTTTTCTCTATTTCCTATGCAACTTTCATAAGATTCAAGAGCATAAAAAAATGGACATTTCTTTAAAAGGATAATTTTTGCAATCATTGGATCTGATAAAATAGTTACTAATATCACTTCAAATGGGATTTTTTCATTAAAATCTAATATATGTGGAAATTACCCCAAAAATAACTTTTATGACCACAGAGTAGAATTTCTTTTAAAACAGACAAAAAGAATTACAAAGCTTGGACACAGACTAAATTATACAAGATATTTCTTACTGGTTTCACTTGAAAAAAATTTTTTTCAGCACAATTATTTCACATAGGAACTCTTCTACCATCCTTCACTTTTCTATTTAGAACCATCTTCTGTTTATCATATTCTTTCAAGTAATAAAGCTTTAGCTAACAGAGTAGTCACTTAAATTATCTGACTAAGTGATAAAGGAAATATCATGATTTACACAGATATTTAGGAAGAGTGTAGTCTGGGATTTTTTTTTTATTTTTATTAATTAAGCTAGTTTCTCTTCTTTTCTCCTGTATCAGTGGTTCTCAAAAAGTACATACTATCTACACAGGTGATTTGGAAATCAGTGAGGGAACATTTTTTTTTTCTCTCTCTTTTTAGGGCTCTACCTGTAGCATATGGAAGTTCTCAGGTTAGGAGAAGAACTGGAGCTGTAGCTACAGGCCTTCACCACAGCCACAGCTACACAGGATCTGAGCTGCATGTGCTACCCACATCATGGCTTGCAGCAATGCAGGATCCTTAATCAACTGAGTGAGGCCATGGATGGAACCTGCATCCTCACAGACAATATGTTGGGTTCTTAACCTTCTAAGCCACAAAGGGAATTCCAGTGAGGGCACTTTCGGGTGTCACAACAATTGGCACTGAGATGGATGAGAGCCACAAACACTAGATGTACTGCAATATGTATATCAGTCCTGCCCAACAGAAACTGCCCTGTATCCTGCAAGGCTTTCAAATTTCCTGCCAATTATTCATGTATATGAAAAATATGCATATAATGAAATGAACTTAAACCCTAACTAAAAATTAGATGTATTTTCCTGTGGTCCAAGAAATTTATAAACCATGCAAATCAAGGGAAAACTGAAAGATGAGAAAGAAAAATCCCTTTCTTAAGACTTTGGGTTCTAAGCCCTAAGGATGTTACTCCATGTCAGGTACCCTTGGCCAGGACCACATGGAGAAAGCTACTCTGAGAGGAAGGTACGTAAGACAAAGAAAAACCTTAAAGACTTTAGAGTGTCTGATTCCAGCTAACACTATTCTTCCAAAGTCTATTCTCTTTAGCTCATCCTTTTATTTTGTGAGTCCCCCCACCCCCAATATTAGTTTGAATTCAGCTTCTATTACTTACTATCAAGATTCCTGGTAATAAAATCTTGTAAAAAAAGTCCACCTCTTCTCGGTTGTCCTATTTTCACTTCCTCTAGAGCATCTGAGAGTGTTGACCAGTTCTTCTCTTTCTCTTGGTGAAAACATTTCATCATTTTTTCCATGTTATAGCACTCGCCTACCTTCTCTTTCTCTGACTTGTCTGTTCATACTCCCTCAAACCTATTTTCTTCATGCAAAGATTTGTTCCACCTCCAGCATTCTTTGTCTGGTATAATGACATCAACAGGTTTCTTTCCTCATTTTGCATGAAATATTTCAAATATGTAATACATAAGTAAAAATACATATAAAACAAATGTCATGATAAATCAGTTAACAAAGACAATGTACTACCAATACAATGAAGGCCAGGATACTATGTCCTCTGACTCATCAGAAGTAAACACTATGCTGAACATCTCTGTTGTTTATCATTCCCTGACATCTCTTTGTACCTTTAGTACACATATGCATATTTCCCAAAAGATACACAGAGATTTTAAGACATTCATTTTCACATTTTAACTTCACTGAATTTGGGCTGCATCTTCCATTCCTGGATACCATATAATTCCTACTCTTATTTAAATATTTCATTTTTTACACTTGCAAATTTTGTTGAATGCTGGTAAATATAAATGTCATCATCTTGGCCTATATTGATTTTACATCTAGCAATCTTGCTGAAGTTTATTTTAATTTGTCTTGAGATTCTGTGAGGATAGGCATAGTGTTTGGAACTAATGATGATTTAATTTCTTTATTTCTAATACTTTTACCTTTCATTTCTTTTTTTTTAATCTCAGTGTGCTGCCTGTGTGCTCTAACACAACATCTAAGATAACCAATAATAGCGGGCATAAATGTCTTCTTTATTTTAAAAAGATGCTTCTAACTTCCACAATTAAGGATGATGTTTGTTTCAGGGTTTTGGTAGATATTTTTTAACAGAATATGCAAGTTCTCAGCTATTCCTAGTTTACTAAGAGAATTTTATCATGAACGGGTACTTAACTGTATCAAAAGATTGCATTTTTTTTCATTGTGGTAAAAACCATGTAACATGACATCTATCTTAACAAATTGGTGAGTATAGTATATAAACTTTTCTATTTGCCGTACTTCCACTACATCCATCAAATTTTGATATGCTGAGTTCTTGTTTTCATTTGTCTCAAGGTATTTTCAAACTTCCCTACTGACCTTCTTTGACCCATTGTTTATTTAAGAGTGTGTTGTTTAACTTCCACATATTTGTGGTGTTTATAGTTTCTCTTCTGCAACTGATTTCTAGTTTCAGTTCATTGTGGTTGGAAAAAGATGCTCTGTATGATTTCAATCTTCTTGAATTTAAGATTACATTCTGCGGCCTAACATATGGTCTAGCCTAGAATGCTCCATGTGTACTTGAAAAGAACACTGTTGTTGGATGGCATGTCCTTTATATGCCTGTTAGGTCTAATTGGTCCTTATTACTCTTCTGTTTGTATTTTCTACAGATTATTAAAGTCTCCTAATATTCTTCTCTTGCATTTCTCCTTCAATTCTATCAAAGTTAACTTCACATACTTTAGGAGTACTGATATTTGGGGCATAATATTTATAGTTATTATAACTTTTTGGTGAATTGACCTTTTCATCATTAAATAATACACTTTTTTTGTCTTTTTTTGATTTGGAGTCTATGTTGTCTGATATTAGCACACCTACTACTGTTCTGCTTGGTAACCATTTGCATCAAATATCTTTTTCTACCATTTTACTTTCATCCTATGTGTCTCCGTAAACCTAAAGTAAGTCTTTTATAATGCACATGGTTGGATTTGGCTTGTTTAAATCCATTCAACCACTCTTTTGTCTTTTGTTGGGGGAGTAAATGTAAATCCAATTAAATTTCATTATCATTCAATCTGAAATATTTTCTCGTTTCATTTTATTTTCTTCTTTGACCCATTCGTTGTTTAGAAATGCCTCTGTAAGTCTGCATCAGAATTTTTAGATTTAACTTTTTAAATTGATTTCTAATTTCATTTGTGTTAGATGATATTTTTATATACCATTTTTTTTGAAATTTGTGGAGAGCTGTTTTTTTGGTCTAGTTGTGTGATCATTTTTGGTAAATATTTCAAGAAAGCCTTCCTATTGCTTTGTTCAAATAACTATAACCTTAATGACTTTTTGATAACTTTATCTTAAACTGAAGTTATCAATTTTGCATTATTTATTTTGTCCTGAGTTATTAAGTGTTTATATGTTTCTGCTTTCCTTAACAGTGAAACTCAATTGAAATAACTAAGATGCATATACATTTAATTATATTCTCCAATTACTCTCTTTCTATTCTCATTTCTCAATTCTTCCCATGGACAGTATTAGTCAAAGTTGGTTATTCACTTCTCGAAACACTTTCATCACTTGATTTCTTAGATACTCCTTCCTCTTGGTTTTCTTTCTACTCAACTGGCCTCTCCTTTTCTGGACCTTCCTCATCTGTCCAAACTCTAGGTTGGAAGGCTCAGGGCTCAGACTTGGTTCTTCTTCTCTTTTCTATCTACCTTCACTCCCTAGGTGATGCCATCCAGTCTCATATTTTTAAATATAATCTAAATACTAATAACTCCAAAATTCATATCTCTGGCCCACCCACCCTCCTCTAATTATTGTTTTTCTTTTTATAGTCACACCTGCAGCATATAGAAGTTCCTAGGCTAGGGATAGAATCAGAGCTACAGCTGGGGCTACCCCACAGACACAGCAACACCAGATCTGAGCCACATCTGTGACTTGTGCTGCAGTTTGTGGCGATACCAGATCCTTAACCCACTGAGCAAGACCAGGGATCAAACTCACATCCTCATAGAGACAACATCAGGTTCTTAACCCACTGAGTCACAACGGGAATGCTCTTCTCCTCTAAATTTTACACTCAATTATCTTCCTGCTCACTTAATATTTTCATTTCAGTGACAAATTACACTTGGTTACAACAGTAAGCTGTTGATGATTTTAGCCTCTGGGGTTTTAATTTATTTTTTGGCAAATTCTGGTGTGCATTTATAAGGATAATTATTAAATTTTATCCAACTTTTTTCACATGTTTTCATATGAGGTTCCTCCCCACCCCACAATATTTAGTATCTTATGCTGTCAAATATGTTCTATCAGCAACTTTCTAGTCACTTAAATTAGAATCCTGATAGGTACATTAAATATGTAACCTTTTAAAACTCTTCCATATATCATTAGTCATCAAACTCTGTGCATTACACCAATGCAAAATCTTTTTTCTAACTTTTTTCTACTTCTATTAGTATTGTCTAAATACTTTTGCCTTGATATTTAAACAATCTTCTGCCTTGATATTTAAACAATCTCTTACCTAGCTAGCTTCTTGCATTGAATCTCTGTTCTCTCAAACTTTAGTTTCAGTTCACACTATACCACCTGAGAGCTTTAAAATAATTAGCAAGGTGCAGGGACCACTCTCCCCTTTATTCAGATTTAATTGGCCTACAGTATTTTTTAAAACTCCCTAAGTAAGAATGGAATGCAGCTAGGGTTTAGAACCACAAATATATCAGATTACTCAATACTCTCAACAAACTTGATGCCTTTCTAAGCTTTTCTCCTCCAATGGTTTTGTTCCACATACAAAACTTTCAAAATCAAACCAGGCCTTAAGTCTAAGCTCAAATGTGACCTCTTTCACAAGCCTTCCCAAATAATGTCTGTTTTTGTCTACTACATGCTCATGCTTTCTATCTATCTATCTATCTATCTATCTATCTATCTATCTATCTATCTATCTATGTATTTATCTATCTATCCACCTATCTATCTATATCGCAGTTTCCTCGTATTGTGGTACACGTGTCCAACTTCTCTAAATGTATCTTGTACAGCAGAAAATGGTCATGTTTAATTCACTGTTGAATGTTCCACTATTAGAGTGTCTTACATATACCAGATGCTTTGAACTAAACTGAATTGTAACATGTAAACACATACATCTATCTGTGTGTACACCAATATTTAGGCATTTAAAACCAAACTCTAAAATATACACATTATTTAAATTCATAATAATCTTATGAGAAAAATGTTATAATTTGTCACTTCTAGGTATGTTGATATTTTAATGAGAAGTACCTACCTAAAAGTATATTGATGTAAACAACAAAAACACTACTAGGAATATAAGACTATGCAACACATTATAACATTGTTTGTTATAAACAGAGAATAAATTTCTAAATGATGTTTTCAAGGACACATTTTCTTAGCATTTTCTGCGGTAAGATTACAAGTGAATCTGAAAACAGTATAAGAAGTATGATTGTACACTACATTGTGTTCTGAGTGATAATAATAGTTCCTAACAAAGTCTAATATAAGGTGCAGACATTCTGTTAACAAATATCACTTGGTTCACCTAGAAGATAGGACGTAGGAATAAGACAGTCACGTCCAATTCCACACGGATTCTCAGCTCAGATCTTGGTTTTTGCACAGTTTACCTTGCGAACATGATCCGAGTGACATTTCACAAATTCCTGGATAAATGTTGCTACACTCTGCTAGGAGAGAGACAGGCTATGTCATGCACAGATCAATAATAGCACTGTGTTTCATCAGCCTCAAAATCAAAAGTGCTTCATCTGGCAAAAGCCATGGCCCTAGAGAATCTGACATATATAAACTGAATACCCTACAAGGAATGTGTACTACACAAGCTATTGGGATAAGATAAAAGAAAACTCTGGAGATTAGCAATGAAGTACAATAAGAAGGTACTAGTTTTGTACTTCGTTATTACTAGAGTCGTGAACACAGATAACAAAAATGCAAATGAAGCTATATAAAATTCTACAATTTCTGACAGAGAAAAAATGGATCTAGTTCAATCTTTTAAATAAAGGTTGTCAGGTAAAAAAATTTAATCCAAAGATGAAGATAACCTGAGAATGAAATAATAATCATATAAATTCACTAGACGAAAATGTTTTATGGAGCTCCATAAAATACTGAATTACATGGTTGCTGAAATATTCTTCAAATTTAGTGTCATTTTCAATGTTTATATGCCAAATTAACCTAAAACCCAAAGGATTTGTTGAATGGTTTATTCTTTGTTGTTTTAAATTCCAGATTCTGACACTTGGCAAAAGTCCTTCATTTGGGGCCTGACTAAACTAATTTAAGACTAATTGGCTAATGTAATAGGACAAGAGATGAAGCAAACTTGAAAACTCAAATCATAAAATGCTTTGTTTACAATAGATGTTACCAAAAAAGTTTCTGAGAACAAAATCTGCTGTTGCAGAATTAGCTGTATCGAGCAGGGTATCAGGAATTAAATCAAATTATCAGAGAAGATAATGTTTAATCACAAAATAAACAGTAATGCATGTTTATAAGATGTATGTTGATATATTATATTTGAGTTCTGGGATAGCTTAGGTACACGCCAGTTGAGGAGTTAAGGTAAATGCAGATGAAAGGCTACTAGGCAGGAACGGCCTAGGGTGAAAATCTGGCTTTCCAGGTCCTATTTTGTAAAGTAACTCTTCTCTAACTTTTGAAAATACTGTCATACATCCTTCTGTGAACACAAAACTCAGAGGGTTAGTTAGTAGTGTTGTTAATGCAGATAAATAGCCTTTGGGGGTACTGAAGGAGCATCCTCTTTAGAAAACATATAGGGCCAATATATGAATCAGAATTCAGAAAATCAAATGTTTACATTTACCAGAAGGTAACATAAGTAAGTAAAGCGGACCTAGGAGGATCTGTGGCCAAACAGAACAGAGTCTGCTTCATTCTACTTGGGAGCACCATGCCACTAAAACTGCTAACTCTCATAACAAAAACCGTACCTTCTAACACATTGATGACACTATATGATCTGTTAACTGATGCTGTCAGCTTTTTAGTCAGCTCCTTCAATGTCACCAGTGCCTCTACTTCCTCAGTATGACTGAATATTCAATCTTGACCAACGTGTAGCTATCTGCTCTTCCATTCCTAACTCTCAAATTGATTCTCTAGCTCTTAATCACAAAAGCATATAGGATAATTTCATTTATATGTTGAATTATTACCTCAAGCTTAATACATTGAAGCAGAATTCTTTTATTTCATGTTATACTTAGAAAAGGAGAAAGGCTCTGGGAGATGTTGCATGCATAAAATGGTACATGAACCAGTCTTTGAAGTGATCTGATGGATGTCAAATGATGTGAAGAAAATTTCACATCACAAATTTCACTTCACAAATGATGTGAAGAATTTTCTTCAAGTAGAAAACGATTTTTTTTTTGAGGGCCCCATGTGCGGCCTATGGGAGTTCCCAGGCTAGGGGCAGAATTGGAGCTGTAGCTACAGGCCTACACCACAGCCACCGCAACACAGGATCTGAGTCACATCTGTGACTTATACTGCAGCTCACTGCGACACCAGATCCTAACCCCATTGGGCAAGGCCAGGGATTGAACCCACATTCTCATGGATACTAGTTGGGTTTGTTACTTCTGAGCCACAACGGGAACTCCCAGAAAATAATTTTTTAACCTTGGTTAAAAATATGCATTATCATATCAGCGTCTTGGTAACTACTCAGTAAGTCAATTTTCATCCTTTTACTAAGAATGTACTATGCCTTCAACTATGCAAAATTATCTGAATGAAAGTTGTCAAAAAAGTATAATATATGTTTTTTGCCCTTGAGGAGCTAATCAGCTAATAGATGCAACAGAACAAATGTTACACTTTTTTTTTTTCCCTCTAGGGCAGCAGGTGAGGCATATGGAAGTTCCCAGGCAAGGGGTCAAATCAGAGCCACAGCTGCCAGCCTACACCACAGCCTCAGCAATACAGGATCCAAGCCATGTCTGCAACCTACATCAGCTCACGGCAATGCCAAATTTTTAACCCACTGAGAAAGGCCAGGGATTGAACCCACAACATCATGCATATAGTCGGGTTTATTACTGCTGAGCCACAGGGGATGCTCCAAAATGTTAAATTTTAAAACTGTTATGTGCAAAATTGTATAAAAATTGAGTTAGAAAAGTAGAAAGATTATGGAGTTAGGATCAAGAGACAGATGTCGGTTATAATCTGAAAGCTACCAATTCAGGCTGATTTTACGCAATTTGTTTAATACATTAAGCTTTAATTGCATCATATATAAAATATGTTCCTTATAAGGTCAATATAAAGAGTCAATTAAAAATTTATAAAATATCTAGAAAGGAGGCCTAATAGTCTAGCCAGTACTGTTATATGAAAGACAGTCGAGCATGGGCTTAAGAGCACAGGTTCTGGAATTGGGCTGCTTGGGCTTGAACCCCATTTCTGCCAGTTATAAGTGAGTTCTATGACCTTGGTCATGTTATTCGCTCTGCTCAGCTTCCCTATTTGTATAACAGAATCAGATATAGCATTTATCTCATTAAGTCATTGTCTGTGTTAAGCAGTTTAGACACACAAAGTGCCTGGGAGAATACCTAGCATACAAATAAATAAAAAGTATTGGCTAATATTATTCCTATGATTATTAAAACATATAAAATCTGAAAGAGTATAACATAAACATAAGATAATAAACATGTAAATCTTATATAAATCTGATAAACATGTAAGATTTAAAAGAATGGTTGCATTCAGCACAGACTGGATTAATAAGAGTATTTTATAGGTGAGAGAACACGCTACCATGTCACCAGGGTTTTGCGTCAGGAAACAGAGGACTGAAACAACAGATTAGTTGAACAGATCATGTAAAATCGTGAAAACTTTGCTGAGTAATTTGGTCTTCAAATGGGAATCAATCATAGGTTCCTGAAATACATGAAGAAATCTACTTTCTAGCAAAATTATTCTGGTAGTAGTACATGGGAAGAAATGAAGAAACTAGAGAAGCTAGCCAGGAAAGTATATCATTACTTGAGGGGAAAAAAAAGAAATACCTGGTATCACTAGAAATGGAACTTAAAGAGGAAAACACAATAGGATTTGGCTATAAATTTAATTTAGGAGTCAAAAAATAAAAAAGTCAAAGATGGTTCTGAAGCAATATTTTCGAAGGGTGTGGTTTAAGAAGATTTATTTTGTTTTTCTGGGAACATGGTGAGTTGGTGATGATAGAGAGCTAAAAGAAAATGTCTTCTATAGTGAAACAGAAGACATGTAAGGACATGTAGTTTTAGACATCATCTGTAAAGGAATAATAGGATTGGCTGAGATAAGCTATTTTGCTAATACTGTGATATTAACTACTAAGAGTTAACAGTTGAAAAGAGTTTATTATAGAAAATTTTAAGACAGTGATGGTGACATACTGGACTAGGAATAGAACTCTAGGAAAGAGTCATTGGAGAAATGTAAAGGAGATGTAAAAAACAATAAACACGATGAGAAGAGATAATTTATTTTATATCAGATATGTTTAAATGCTATAGAAAGACTACAGAATAATGATTCAATATATACATACTGATGTAGATAACTTTAAACGTTTTTCAAACAGCAAAACTGTCAATGCAAATATAATATATTAAGTTTTCAAACTGTGTTTCCACTGTTTCACTGTGGAAATTACAGGAGTCATATGCTGAAATTGAAAAATTTTGTCAAATATTAAAATAAACTAGAATTCCACTATTGTATAAAAGAGATGATTAACAAGAACCTACCGTATAGCACAGGAAAATCTACTCAATAGTTTGTAATAACCTATATGGGAATAAGAATAGATGTATTTATATGTATGTCTGATTCATTTTGCTATATACCTGAAACCAACTCAACATTGTAAATTGACTATACTCCAATAAAACAAACAATACAACTAAAAAATGGGTAGAAGACCTGAATGGACATTTCTCCAAAGAAGACATACAGATGGGATAGCCAACAGGCACATGAAAAAAATGCTCAACATCACTAATTATTAGAGAAATGCAAATCCAAACTACAATGAGGTACTATCTCATACCAGTCAGAATGGCCATGATTGACAAGTCAACAAATAACAAATGCTGGAGAGGGTGTAGAAAAAAGGGTACCCTCCTTCACTGGTGGTGGGAATGTAAACTGGTACAACCACTATGAAAAATAGTACAGAACACTAAATATAGAACTACCATATGGTCCAGCAATCCTACTGCTTGAGCATATATCCGGACAAAACTTTCAAAGAAAAAGATACATGCACCCCTAGGGTCATTGCATCACTATTCACAATAGCCAAGACATGGAATCAACCTAAATGTCCATCAACAGATGAAGGGATTAAGAAGATGTGGTACATATACACAATGGAATATTACTCAAGCATAAAAAACAAATACCATATGCAGCAACATGGATGTAACTAGAGATTCCCATACTTAGTTAAGTAAGCCAGAAAGAAAAAGATAAATACTATATGATATCACTTATTTGTGGAATCTAAAATAGGGAACAGATGATCCTATCTGAAAAAACAGAAACAGATCATAGCCGAGGAGAGCAGATTTGGTGTTCCCAGAGGAGAAAGGGGAGGGAGTGGGATGGATGGGTGTTTTGGGGTTTTTTTGGATGCAAACTGTTATATTTGGAATGGATGGGTAATGCAGCCCTGCTGTATAGCACAGGGAAAGGTGTGTGATTGGGTCACACTTTGTGGTACAACAGAACTTGGAGAAACACTATAACTCAACTATACTTTAATAATAATAATGATGATAAAATGAAAAAAAATAAAATTTTAAAAATTAATTAGCATTCCCAAAGAAACTAATAAGAACATTAAAATTCTCTTCCTTGGCTAACTATGACTACATGTGAGTCTAAAACTTTTGAGATTAAATTATTATATCCTAAATTTAATTCTACTATATTTAAAAGGGGTAAAATGTAAAAGCTGTATTTAAAATTTCCTAAAAATCTGTGCAGGATGACTAGAGAGGACTCTGTAATAACATTATAGTGATCAAGTATTAGACCTACTATTTACTAACCATGAATCTTGGGTAATTCACTTACATTCTCCATTTCTTTCTAAGTAAAAATGGGATAATAATCCTTATCCAAATTAACTTGGGAGTTCCTGTTGTGGCTCAGCAGTTAACGAACCAACTAGTATCCATGAGGACACAGGTTTGATCCCCAGCCTCGCTCACTGGGTTAAGGATCTGGCGTTGCTGTGAGCTGTGGTATAGGTTGCAGATGTGGCTCGGATCCTGCATTGCTGTGGCTGTGGTGTAGGCCAGCAGCTGTAGCTCTGATTTGACTCCTAGCCTGGGAACCTCCACATGGTGTGGTGCAGCCCTAAAAAGACAAATAAAAATAAAAATAAAAATGAAAACTCAAGGATATTAGGGGTATATCAAATTTTGAAAGTATATAAATATTCCAGAAATTTTAAATACAATTTATGATATTTTAAGTACCTATAAGTTTAATGTGATATGAAATATAAATATGTACTCAAACATCTTCTTTATATACTACAGGGAATGGTATCCCTTGTGCTGAAGATGATTAATTGAAGGATTCTCCTATGTACTTCAAACTGTAGCAAATATAGTGCTACAGCTGTTGCTAGGGTCTACAACGCCTGCTACTAACAATTCTTGGGTCTATCAAGGGGAATTTATCTAATAAGTAAAAAGCCTACATATTAGCATTGTGGAAAAATACTTAAAAGCAGGTAGATAAGATGTTGCCACCTGTTTACCTGTTTTTGAATCCTCTTTTGTATATTTTTATTGCCTATTCAATATTTGGTTCACATATATAGTTTTAAGTATACTTATTTTTACTTACTACTAGAGTGGTATTTTTTATTAAAATGATCTAGAGTATAAAAATACAGAACCAAATACCTAACACCTGAGGATATTTATAAAGCATTTCTCTATTTTCAAAGAATCTGTAAAAGAAATTTCTTATAATAAAGCTTTACTGCTTCAAATCTTTCATGGAAAGAGCAAGAATAAAACAATAATAAATAAATACATGCCACTGTGACTCAGCAGAAACAAATCTGACTAGCATCCATGAGGATGCAGGTTTGATCCCTGGCTTCCTTCAGTGGGTTAAGGACCTGGCATTGTCGTGAGCTGTGGTGCAGGGCTCTCTTTCTGGCTTGTAGGTAGTTACTTTCTCACTCTGTCTCCCCATGGTGATAATAGAAAGCTCTGGTGTTTCTTCCTCTTATAAAGACAGGATAAGCCCATCCTGAGGGCCCCTCCCTCATGACTTCATCTAAACCTAATTATGCCCCAAAGGCCTATTCTAAATACTATAACAATAGGGGTTTAGGATTCAACATATGAATTAGGGAGGGGGCACCATTCAATCCATAGCAGTAATACACTTCTTTTTTTTTTTGTCTTTTTGCCTCATCTAGGGCCACCCCTGTGGCACATGGAGGTTCCCAGGCTAGGGTTCAACAGGAGCTGTAGCCGCCGGCCTATGCCAGAGCCACAGCAACGCGGGACCCGACCGCGTCTGCAACCTACACCACACCTCATGGCAACGCCAGATCCTTAACCCACTGAGCAAGGCCAGGGATTGAACCCACAACCTCATGGCTCCTAGTAGGATTCGTTAACCACTGAGCCATGACGGGAACTCCACACTTCTTGAAATCTAGTTACATAAACAAATACAGAGAATTATTAAAATAATCATATATAAATGAATGATAAGGATTATTTTGCCTTCCCCTTACACATTATTCAGGGGAGAGCTTTTCAAAATAAATTTTACAGTATGTTAAATACCACAAAAATTTGCAAACAATGTGACTAAAAAGGGGTTAACATTCAAAACATACATCTCATAGAATTCACTATCAAAAAAATACTCATTGCAGCACTCTTTACAATGGAAGGAACATGGAAGGAACCTCAATGTACATTGACAGAGGAATGGATATAGAAGATGTGGTACATATATACAATGGAATATTACTCAGCCATAAAGAAGGATGAAATATTACCATTGCAGCAACACAAATGGACCAAGAGAATATCATACTAAATAAGGCAAAGACAACTATTATATATCACTGATATGTGGAATCTAAAATATAATACAAATGAATCTATAAACAAAACAGAAACAGACTCACAGACATAGAAAACACATTTATGGTTATCAAAGGGGAAAGAGACGAAAGAGTGGGATAAGTTAGGAGTATGGGATTTTTCTTTTTCCTATTTTATTTTACTCTTTTAAATAAAAATTTTAAAAATAAACCTACTATACATAAAATAAACAACAAGGATTTACTGTATAGCACAGAGAACTATATTCAACATCGTATAATAACCTGTAATTGAAAATAATCTGAAGAAATATATATATTTATATATATAATCACTTGGCTGTATATCTGAAACTGACACAATACTATAAATCAATTATACTTCAATAGATAAATAATTCCGTAGAATGTAAAATTCCACAAAAATTTACATTTAATACCTATTAGTTGATATTTTATATATAATTACTTAACACCTAATAAAAACATTCAGAATACTTTCTAAAAGGTAGATTTATGGGTAAAGCTGCATTTTCTTTTATAATATGGATTCTAGTAGTTTCCTTTTATCAGTGAGTCAATGCTGTTTAAATGTATATGATGACATATACGTGACTATAAAGGGGTTTCCACAGTAGTTACACTTAAGTAATATTGCTGGGAACAAAAGAGAATGAGTTACATCTTATTATTCTTCAGATTTGGGACTCATTTTGCACATGTTCAGATGTATTATGAGTAAGGCTCCTAAATCAAAGAACTAAGCCTTCAAACTGGAAAAGCTAGTCAATTCCACCAGTGTTAACATATTTCTATTCCTTGATGTTCACTTTTGCAAGAGAGAAGTGAATATGTTAGGAAAACAAAACCACATTGTTTTAACTAGAAACTAATTTTAAGAAAATTCACCTTAAGCACATTTTACTTTGTGGAGCTTAATAATAATTGAACATAAATGTTTCATGTAATAGTAGGTTCTTTACAAACCTAAAAATGTTACACAGCTCTTACAGTTTGCCATAATAATTACCTCATTAATTTTCATTTTGGAGGTAATCCTTGCTAATTTGAATAGACAATGATTTTGATTATATTATTCTCTCAACAATGAATATATTATCGGTAACATTCATGCACACACTATTATACGCTTGTATATTTTCCTATTTAAAAACCAACATTTTAAAAGAAAGTTTTACTGAGGTATAATTCACACACCATACTATTCACCTATTTAAACTGTAAACTTCAAGTTTTTTTTTAGTGTATTTGCATACATGTTCAACCATCACCACAGTCTGTTTATGTATGTATGTATGTATGTGTTTTGCTTTTTAGGGCCACATGTGCGGTGTGTGGAAGTTCCCAGGCTAGGGGTTAAATTGAAGTTGCAGCTGCCACAGCCATAGCAACATGGTATCTGAGGCACATCTGCAGCCTACATTGCAGCTCATGGCAACACCGGACCCTTAACCCACTGAGTAAGGCCCAGAGATGGAACCAGCATCCTCATGGATACTAGTCAGGTTCCTAACCTGCTGAGCCACAATGGGAATTCCCCACCACAGTCACCTTTATAACATTTTCATCATTTTAAAAAAGAAACCTGTACACTTTATTTATTTATTTATTTATTTGCTTTTTTAGGGCCACACCCGCAGCATATGGAGGTTCCCAGGCTAGGGGTCTACCCGACTACCCCACAGCCACAGGAACGCGGAATCCGAGCCGCGTCTGTGACCTACACCATAGCTCACAGCAATGCCAGATCCTTAACCCACTGAACAAGGCCAGGAACTGAACCCACAACCTCATGAAACCCGTGTGTACACTTCAGCAATCATTCATATAGTCTTCTTTCACCCCAGTCCTAAGCAACCACCAATCTACTGTCTCTATCGATTTGCCTATTCTGGATATTCTGGATAAATGGAATCATATGATATGTACCCTTTTGTGACTTGCTTCTTTCAGTAGATATAATGTTTTTAAGATTTATCCATGTTGTATCATTTATCAATACTACATTATTTTTTGTGGTTTAATAATATTCGTTGTATGATTATACCACATTCTGTTTATCCACTAACTAATGGACATTTTCAGTTGTTTCCACCTTTTGGCTATTATTAATAATGCTGCTATAAACAATACGGCCTTAACATTTACTACCTTTTTGTACAGCATCTTATGGTAAGACAGAGACAAGAGATCTGGGTCTCTCATTTCTTTCCTGAGCAAGCATATAGTTCTATGAGTGCATGTGTCCTCCATATTCCCAAGAATATGTGAGAGCCTTTCAAAACTCTTATAGGCACCGCATTCCCCATCTTTTCCTTTTAAGCTATCTGGTTAATGTACTGTTTGACCTAAAATGGAATCCATCACTTTAGGCAACCTGAAGTTAAAATGCTTGCTTGTATTCTATTTGACAATCCTATCCACTAACCCCCCAACTCCAACCAAGAAGGTGTTCACACTGAATGAGCTCAGGGTCCTTGGGGTCTTCCAGGGAACCATGAGATAGAATAAAGAATGACAATTATTTGGGAATGAGGCTTAAAAGGAACTCTAGTCCCATTCTGTTTCTGGCAGTTGCCAGGATGCATGGGGAACACTGACTATCATTTTTCCCAGGCTACTGCCAAGCTGGGAGAGTGGGAGATGAGACATATCAAAATGCCACAGAGTTCTCTGTTCTTATCAATACACAATTGTTTTTCTTGAATAAACGGTCCTTAACCTCTACAAGTACAGTTAATTTCCAGAGTTTCACTGAAGAATTATAAATGTTCTCAATGTTCATAGAGAATATAAAATGCTTTACAGTTTTCATGTAAAATACTTTTAATCTTCAGTCTTTTTAAAGATAAGGAATTCAGAGCTTAGAAAACTTATAACCCTCCTCTATTAACTGCCTTAGAACTATCACATTAATCCTTAGAAGATTTGGTTCTGTACTCAGTGTTATGAAAATGGTGACAACAATTTTTGCCCTTTTATCCATTGCTTTTTTAGAGGAGTAAATTTTTGAAGACCTTACGCTAATAGTGATATATGCCACAACATGGATGAACCTGAAAACATGCTAAGTGAAAGAAGCCAAACACAAAAGGCCACATATTGTTTATTACATCCATATTAAATGTCTAGAATAGGCAAGTCTATATAACCATAACATAAATTAGTGATTGCCTAGGACTGAGAGAGTTGTGGGAATAGAAGGATGATTACTAAAGCTTTTAGGGTCTCTTTTTGATGTTACAAAAATGTTCTAAAAATTGACTTTGGTGATGGTCACACAGCTTTGTCCACATTGTAACAACCATGGGATTAAATGAGGGAATTTTATGGTATGTGAATTATGTTTCATTAAAGTTATTGCTAGAAATAATAATAGTGCATGATTTTACCCACTCTCAGTAACTGATACTTCAGCTATTTCACTTTCAGTAAATGACAGAATTAGACAGAAGTCCAGCAGGATAGAAGAGTTAAGCATCAGTATTAAACAACGAGACCTAATAGATACATACAGGACACTCAGCAGAAGGGCAGAATGCAAATTCTTATCAAGTGCAGATGGAACATTCTTCAAGATCTACTATATGTTAGGCCAAAAGGAAGTCTTAATATGTTTATAAAAACCAGATCATAGAAAGTACCTTCCAGTGGAAGTTTGGAACATAGGTCAGTATTAGGTATAAGGCCACTCTGGGAATAAAGCCACAATAAATCTCCTATTAGTGCAACTAGTATACCTCTAATCCTTTATAACTAAAACTTAGAAGTATTCATTGAATCAAAGCACTAGGTTTTAGAAGTACAGAATTTAAGTATAATTTAAAATCATGTGTGACAGTTTTTAAAATTATTTTCTAAAACGATTAAAAGACTTCTGTGTAAAACAAATCATTCCTTCTTCAAGCAAATACCTTTAAGAATGGAGACTTAAGGAATAATAAGAATAATAATTTCTTTTTCATTAACTTTAACATTAAATTATGATAATCAGTAGTAAAGAATATGAATCTAAATACTGTTATAGAAAACTCAACTCACCTGAGTAAAAGCATAGATAAGTTATAGGAACACATTAATATAGATATTTATATTAAATTTTTCCCATTTGATACCAGTATTTTTTTTTAGGGCCACACCCATGGCATATGGAAGTTCCCAGGCTAGGGGTCGAATTAGAGCTACAGCTGCCGGCCTATGCCACAGGAATGCAGGGATCAGAGTCAAGTCTGTGACCTATACCACAGCTCATGGCAATGCCCGATCCCCGACTCACTGAGCAAGGCCTGGGATTGAACCCACAGCTGAGCCATGAAGGGAACTCCCAAGTAAGTAGTACCTGGGAATTTTTTAAACTCACAGACATGTCTAACACAGATATGAATCAAACAACATTGCAATTTATTTTAAAAGTTCCCTTTACCTTTATTGTCTGTCTGCTTGTCTGAAATCGTTGATCAGACACTTGCTGCTGATGAAGGAGCTTTTCATTGACTTCTTTATATTCTTTCACAGACAGTTCTGCTGCTTTCTTGGCATTCAAAAGTGCACTGTTTTGTTGTTGCAAGGATACAATCCGTTCTCGTAATAAAATAATACTGCTATTTGATTTCTGGGCAGTTATATTTTTCCACTTTTCTCTGTTAGCTATATGAAAATGATGTTGTTAAAATAATTTTTAAAAAATCTCATTAAATTAAAAAGACATTGTTAATTTCATATGTATTCTTACCTCTGGTAGGACCTGCTGTATGTGAAATCTTTTGAATATTACTATTCTTCTTTTGATAAGTTGGTTTTTTGACATTCTTGTGAAAATAATTCTAAATTTGAAAAGTTTCATAAAAACTAGATTATTACTCAATAACAACTTCAGGTAAACCAACATAATACATATTATACATAATAATACATATTATTACATATATTTCTTCACTTAAAATATATTTATTTGTGCAAAGAAAAAAATTCTAGACGACAAAATTCTATAACTGATATCAAGAACTCATAAATGAACATAATGTGCACTAAAGTTGACCTAGCAGGCAGAGGACACACATACAAAAATCAACACAAAAGTAATTTAACCTAGGGACAGTTTAAAAAACTAGGATTAAAAATCATAAAGGCAACAAAAATAAAATAAATTATTCTCCAATAACTTATTCTCTGGGAATCTAGGTCTTTTTCTCAGTATTGTTTTTTTCCATTATAGAATGATGAATCTCTTCTGACAAATAAAGCTAAAATAATGTTGATGATAATAAAATAATTTGCCTTTAAAATATATTTTCCTCATGACATTCCAGTACACTGAGGCTAAATATAATGAAGCCATGTTGACTTTTGTTCCAAAATGTTTCACCAGTTTAGAAAAGCTTTTCCAAAGCAAAACTTTAAACAGGAATATGTTTTAAAAGATTATAAATTCTAATAATAAAATGTGTTGTCTCCTTTAAGGTATATTGCCTGGGGACAGGAACAATATCAATTTAGAAAAAAGTAATATTTTAAAAAAAGGAATTCTTTTCAAAGAACCCAACTCAGGAACAAATTATACTAAAAATGAAAAGAAAAAATAAATTTGACCAAATGTTACTTTGACAACGAGCCAGTGTCAATATTCCATATTGATGGATA
Organism: Catagonus wagneri; assembly: GCA_004024745.2. Classification (NCBI taxonomy): domain Eukaryota; kingdom Metazoa; phylum Chordata; class Mammalia; order Artiodactyla; family Tayassuidae; genus Catagonus; species Catagonus wagneri. The sequence goes on along the minus strand of PVHT020000022.1, from coordinate 20,470,816 downwards.
TTATATATAAGGCATGGCCCTAAAGTAATAAAACTGATTTGTTAACATAATAACAGAAACTCCTAAGATAGGTTTTTCCTTTAAAATAATTTCTTTCCTTTAAACAAACTATGTGTCATTTCTCAAAATATTTTTAAAATTTGTCATTTGAACTTGTCTTCAGAACCAGAACATATTTTTAAATGTTTCACTGCCTTTATTAAGATTCGATTTGTATTTAAGTGTTGGTCATGTATGGACCATTTTAAAAGGATCCAAAACAAAACTACCAAATTACCAATATCAGTCATCAGACTTGGTATCCAATTAACTGGACCTAAAATAAAAGGAACTGGGCTTCCATCTCCAGTATTATTACTGACCAGAAATCCAGAAATAGTCTTACACTTTGAAGAAAGCACAGTTAAAAAGTATGTTTTACACATGACAAAATGTTCAGGGAAATTCTGAGGCCAAAAATGAAGTAAAGCAAGAACTCAGAGAGACAAGTGACCTTCAAACTGGTCAGCAAATTACAGGACAATTGATAATCCCTTGTAACCTTGAAATTCCATTAAAATAGCAATGCAGAATATAGAAGGTAAGAAATAAACCCTAGGCCCCTCCTCAAGATGAGAAGTTTGAATTTGAGGTCACAAAGATATATATATGTATATAGTTATAAATTATTATATAATTATATATATATATACATCAATACTAATATAATTATATTATATATAATTCTATTTAAAATGTAAATATCAGAAAACATAGGCAAAACATTCTCGGATATCAACCTTACCAATGTTTTCTCAGGTCATTCTCACAAAACAACAGAAATAAAAGCAAAAATAAACCAATGGGGCCTAATCAAGCTGACAAGTTTTGTACAGCAAAGGAAACCAAAAAGAAAACAAAAAGACAACTTACAGAATGGGAGAAAACAGTGTCAAATGATGTACCTGACAAGGGCTTAATCTCTAAAATATACAATTTATACAACTCAACCGCCAAAAAGTCAACAACCCAGTTGAAAAATGGGCAAAAGACATGAAGAGACATTTCTACAAAGAAGATATACAGATGGACAACAAGCACATGAAAAAATGCTCAATATCAATGATTATTAGAGAAATGCAAATCAAAACTACCATGAGGTACCACCTCACGCCAGTCAGAATGGCCATCATTAATAAGTCCACAAATAACAAATGCTGGAGGGGGTGGGGAGAAAAGAGAACCCTCCTGCATTGTTGGTGGGAATGTAAACTGATACAACCACTATGGAAAAAAGTACGGAGGTACCTCAGAAAACTATACATAGAACTATCATATGACCCAGCAATCCCACTCATGGGCATATATCTGGACAAAACTTTCCTTGAAAAAGACACATGTGCGTGCATGATCATTGCAACACTATTCACAATAGCCAAGACATGGAAACAACCCAAATGTCCATCAATAGAGGATTGGATTAGAAAGATGTGGTATATACACATGATGGAATACTACTCAGCCATAAAAAAGAACAAAATAATGCCATTTGCAGCAACATGGATGGAACTAGAGACTCTCAAACTGAGTGAAGTAAGTCAGAAAGAGAAAGACAAATACCATATCATATCACTTATATCTGGAATCTAATATACTACACAAAAGAAAAGAAAATTACGGACTTGGAGAACAGAGTTGTTGTTGCCAAGAGGGAGGGGGAGGAGGAAGGAGTAGGATGGATTGGGAGTCTGGGGTTAATAGATGCAGACTATTGCCTTTGGAATGGATAGGCAATGAGATCCTCCTACATAGCACTAGGAACTATGTCTAATCACTTGTGATGAATCTATACATGTATGTGTAACCAGGTCACCCTGCTGTACAGTAGAATATTGACAGAACACTGTAAACCAGCTATAATGGAAAAAAAAATCATTATACAAAAAAATGTATATATCAATACCCTACACTTTCTTAATTGCTGAGTAGCATTCCATTGTATGAATATATTACAATTTGATAAAGAATTTAGCTGTTGAATAAAATTTTGGTTGTTGCAGTTTTTAGCTATCACAAATAGAACTATTATAAATAAAAACTGCAACAAAATATTCTTCAATAGCTGAATGTACAGGTTTTTTGAGTAAACGTAAGTTATCATTTTTATGGGATAAATGTTCATGAGTGAGATAGTTGGGTTGTATGGTAAGCATATGATTAGTGGGTTGTTTTTTTTGTTTGTTTGTTTTTGGTAGTAGAGTATGGTTTGATTAATGTTTTTAAAGAAATTGCCAGCTGATTCCCAGAGTGCTGTACCACTTTATATTCACACAAGCACTCATTTTATGAGATCTAGTTTTTCTGCATCATTGTCAGAAATTTGTATCGTCACTATTTTTTATTTTAACTGTTGTAATAGATATGTATCTCATCAGGATCTTAATCCAAATTTGAACATCTTTAAATGTGATTATTTGCCATCCATTTATACTTTTCAGTGAAATGTCTTAATGTCTTTTGCCTGTTTTCTAATTGGGTTGTCTGACTTTCTCCTAGAGTCTCAATAAAATCCTTATATATTCAAGGTTTGAGTTCTTTGTCAATTATATGGTTAATAAATACTTCCTCCCACTCTGAACCATGGCTTTTTATCCTAATAGGATTCTTCATAAACCAAAAGTTCTCAATTTTGATGAAGTATAATTTATTGATGTTTTCTTCTAGGGATCAAGCTTTTGATACCATGTCTTAAAAACTCTTCAGCAAGCCGTTAAGTCCCAAAGATTTTCTCTGATGTTTCCTTCTGAAAGTTCTCTCATTTGTTTTACACTTATATCTTTGATCTCTTTCAACCTGTTTTTTTGCATAAGGTGTAAGGTTTAGGCATAACTTCCTTTTTTTTGCCAAATTAAAAAAATGATTCCAGCACTACTTATTGAAAAGACTACCCTTCTTCTAATGAACAGCTTTTGCACTTTTGTCAAAAATCAGTTGTTCATACTTGTGGATCCATTTCTAGTAGTAATAAACCTTTCTTCCTCTCCTGGTGAGTGTTTAGTGTCAACAGTCTTGATATCAAATTGAAGGTGGTAGGAATTAATGACATCCTCTGTGAGGCAAACAAGAAATATTTATCTTACATTTTGGTTAAAATTTCTATTTGGTTCTTTTCCTATCTTCTGTTTCTTTGATAAGAATTACTATTTCAGGAGTTCCCGTCATGGCTCAGTGGTTAACAAATCTGACTAGGAACCATGAGGTTGCGGGTTCAATCACTGGCCTTGGTCAGTGGGTTAAGGATCCGGCATTGCCGTGAGCTGTGGTGTAGGTTGCATACGCGGCTCGGATCCTGCGTTGCTGTGGCTGTGGCGAAGGCCGGCAGTTACAGCTCCTGTTAGACCCCTAGCCTGGGAAACTCCATATGCCGCGGGTGCAGCCCTAGATAAGGCAAAAAGCCAAAAAAAAAAAAAAGAAATTACTATTTCATTCTTGAGATAGTCTATTTTTTTCATTTGTTTCACCTGTTTGTAAATGCTTGTTGAGGCATTTTATAACAGCTCTTTAAGATAATTTCTACAGTCTTAAATTTGTTGAGGTTAGTTTTGTATCCCAGTATGTGGTCAATCCTTGAAAATATTCTATGTGCACTTGAAAAGAATGTATATTCTGATTTTTTGGGGTGTAATGCCTTAAAAATGTCAGTTAAGTCTAACTTTGCTATTGTGTCATTTAGGATGTCTTTTACGTTACTGATTTTTTGTCTAGAGGATCTGTCCATTGATGTGCGTGGGGTGTTAAAGTCTCCTAGTATTATTGTATTCCTATCAATTTTTCCTTTTATGTCTGTTAGTACCTGTATGTATTTGGGTGCTCCTATATTAGGGGCATATATATGGACAACTGTAATATCCTCTTCTTGAATGGATCCTTTTATCATTAAATAAGGTCCTTCTTTGCCTTTCTTTATGGCCTTCATTTTAAAGCCTATTTTGTCTGATATGAGTATTGCAACTCTTGCTTTCCTGTCTTTTCCATTTGCATGAAATATCTTTTTCTATCCCATTTTCAATGTATATGTGCCCTTTGCCATAAGGTAAGTCTCTGTAGGCCGCATATTGTAGGCTCCTGTTTTCTAATCCAGTCTGCCACTCTGTGTCTTTTGATTAGAGCATTTAGTCCATTGACATTTAAGGTAATTATTGATAAATATATATTTATTTCCATTTTAAACCTTGTTTTCCAGTTGACTCTATGTTTCTCCTTTGTTCCTTAATTTACTTATTTATTTTGTTAGATGATTTCCTTTTATTTTATGCTTGTGTCCTCTTTTCAGTTTTTGTGAATGTATTGTTTGGTTTTGATTTGTGGTTGCCCTATTTTTCAATATCTGCTTGCTATAGACTCAGAGTCATATAGGCTCAAACACATTCTAAAAAAAGAGTCTAGATTTTAATTTCTGTCCCCACATTTTATGATTTTGATGTCCTATTTTAACATCTTCATGTTTATCCTTTTGCTGTTCCTTGTGTTTACTGCTGCTTTTACAACAGGTTTGTTTTTTCCTTTTATATGTGTATATTGGCTTATTTAAATGATTACTTTCCAACTGTGATTTCTTTCATCCTATTTCTCCTTACTTCTTTTATATTTAGAGTAGCTTTTTCAGGATTTCTTTTAGAATGAGTTCAGTATACTGTAATCTTTCAGTTTTTGTTTACTGGAGAAATTCTTTACTTCTCCTATTTTAAATGATATTTTGCTGGGTATTCTAGGCTACAAAATTTTCCCTTTTAGAACTTTGAATATGTATTGCCACTCTCTTCTGGCCTGTAGTGTTTTTGTAGAGAAATCATTTGATAACCTTATGGGGTTTTCCCTATCATTTACTCTTTGTTTTTCTCTTGCTGCTTTTAGAATCCTCTCTTTATCCTTTAACTATTACCATTTTTATTATATCTTGGTGTGGGCCTGCTTGGGTTCAACAAGCACGGAGTGCAGCAAGCCCTCTGTGCTTCCTGTACCTTAATATCTGTTTCCTTTAGATTTGGAGTTTTTAGCCATAATTTCCTCAAATAAATTTTCAATAGCCTTTTTCTTTTTCTTCTAGAATCCCCATTATGTGTAGATTGTCCTGCTTTATATTATCCCATAGATCCCTTATATCACTTTCATGTTTTTACATTTGGTTTTCTGTCTGCTGTCCTGATTGGGTGATATCCATTATTCTATCTATCTCCCAAGTCACTGATTTACTCCTCTGCATTATTCATTCTGCTCTTCAATGGCTTTAACTCAGTTTGCATCTCTGCAAATGAATTTTCTATTTTTTCTTGGCTCCTCCTTATATTTTCTAGTTCCTTTCTAAAGTAATCTGCATTACTGTTCATATCTGCTCTTAATTCCTTTATATTCACTCTTAATTCCTTTAGTATTTTCACTATCTCCTTTTTGAACATGGTATCTCAGACTGAAGAGATTTGTTTCATTGTTTGCTCCTTCCGGGGAATTCTCCTGTTTTAACTGGGAACGGCTCCTGAGCTTTATTCTCTTTATATTTTTCTTATTCTATGAGTTTAGGGAAAACAACTATTGCAATCTTGGAGAGCTATTTATATGCAAGAGTGTCCCTGGTTACTTTGTGAGGGCTATGTATTTTTTGGCATGAGGACTGGTTTTGGTTTGGATGCTTGCTGTCTCTTTCCTCAGCATGTCCAGGCTGTTATTCCCTTGATATAACATATGTTTCTAGGGAGAGAAAGGCAATGGGCAAGGCCAGCAGCCAGTGCCTAGTTGTTGGGCCCTTGATAGTGGCAAGGACCCACAGGAAGGTGGTGCAGGCCACTCCCAGAACATGGCAGTGACCCTCAGGCAGGCATAGGTGGTGCCCGAGTGTTTGGCAGTGGCAGCAGCATGACATGTACATTCCCAGGGGAGTGAAACAATGGGTGGTGGTTTGCTGCACTGCCCTCCTCTGTGCTGACTTCTGAGGTGACTGGGGCCACAGGTGGTGCTTGTTCATGGACTCCTAGTGGTGGTGGGTCATGCTCACCTCTGGAGTCTGAGATGACTATCTTGGTTTGTCCCCATTGCTGGTAGACTATATAAGAGGTACCCTGTCGCACCACCTGTAGCCCACATAAGAGGGGCCTGTCGCCTGCAGCCTGCACACAAGGCACTTGCTGCTCACAGTCCCGCCCTCCAAGAGGCCACACATGCAGATAAAGATATTCCCATGGCGGTCTGCCCATTCTCCTCTTGCCCTCCCCAACAATGGTTCCTTCTCCTGCCAGCCCAGTCTTTCTTCTGGCTGTGGTGTTCCGTTCCCCAGCCCTTGGTGCACCACTCCCTAGCTCTTCAGGCTGTCTCCACAAAGCCAACCCTAGTTCTCTCCCCAGAACTGACCTTCAGAGCCTGAGTCTCAGCATCCAGCCCACTGCTGAGTGTCTCAGGATGTGGTGTCCTGGGAGGTGGTACCCGGTGGTCTGTGCAGCTCTCTCTGCTTTGCCCTCCTCAGTCCAGTTGCTGCACTTTTCTCTAAGGCTTTGAGGTCCCTCTGTGTTAGCTGATCTCCCCATCAGTTAGGTCGCTTCCAAGGGTGTGGGTTCTTTCCTCTTTCACAGCTCCCTCCCAGGAGTTCTAGTCCTGTCCTGATTCCTTCTCTTTTTATCTCTCTCCATTTTTTTTCCTTTTGTTCTACCCAGTTATTTGGAGTGTTCCTCGTACTTTTTGGAAGTTTAAGGTCTTCTGCCAGCATTCAGTAGATGTTCTGTGCGAATCATTCTACATACAGGTGGGTTTTTTTGTTGTGTCTGTGGGATCAAAGTACTGTCATAAAGTTTGAACATCTGTATCATCTTACTGTTACCATTTTTTTCTTTTTTTTCAATTCAAGTTGAGGTGTTCCTGGTTGCTAGATATAATGAGTGATTTTCAATTATATCCTGGATATTTTGGATATAATATTATACATACTTCAGATCTTATTTAAATGTTTTGTTTCAGCAGGCTTCCTGTGATGCCATGCTCAGGGGGCACGGAAGTACCACGTTATTTCTTCCAGTTGGGATGGAAGTCCAGTTTCTGTTGACATGCTAGTTGGAGAGGGGTACCTTGTTAGTACTTGGTATACGTGAGAGGTCAGGCTTCTCACAGACTTCTGCTGACACCACCCATGTTGGGAGATGGAGCCTAATTTTGTTTCTGCTCCTAACTTGGCCTCTACTGGAACACTGGGGAGGGTGTGGGAGGCTTTGTAGATATGAGAGATTATGAAAGTCCACATCACTGCACTGCCCTCTGAAATCTATAGGAATCCTGCTGGGAAAGTAAAGGGGCATCTCTTTATTGCTGGATAGAGAGGTTCAGCTACCTATGTGGCCTCTAATGGCATAAATGGAGAGAGTCATCACCTTGGTCTTGGCCTTTCACTTGCCCCTGAAAGAAGGGGGAGGGATGCCTTCTTAAAGCCAAGTGAGACTGAAAATGTAGGTTCTCAACTAGGTCTTTACTGCTGAAGGTGGAGGTACAACTGCAATTTTTTTTCCATGGTGTTCAGCTAGAGTAAGGAAGTTACTATGCAAAAGTTTTCTCCCTCTCTGTTTCCTGGTCCTCTGACTAGAGAGAACAGGGTTTTATAGGAGAATTTTATCATCTGACCAACTGGCCTTTTCAAGTTGCAGGTTTCTTCAGCATTCAGATCAGGACAAATGAGGCAAAATAAAAAACCAGAGAATTCACCAACTATGTTGTTCCTCAAGTTCTAAGAATCCTAGTTGGTGTGTTCTCTTCTCCACCTTTCAGAGTTTTCTCATTGATTTTGACTAATATATAAAGACACAAGGCCTATCAAAATACCCATTTTTTTTTCCTGTGAGAAGCTGATTCAAAATTCATTTTAAAGAGCAAAGGACCAAGAATAATGAAGAGACTGGAAGGAAAACAAGATGGTCACCTTTCTCTTATCAATCAAGACTGCTATAAAATAATAGTAATGAGACTATATAACATAGATAAATGTACTGACAAAACAGAAGCAAAGGTCTAGTGACATACCCACATGTATATGCATGTGTGATTCACAACAAAGGTGGTGCTATTGAACACTGTGGGGGAAAGTGTGAAACTTAATCTTCCTCTTTCAGCACGTGCAAAAATCAATGCCAGACATAGATATCAAAATCAAAACAGTGAATGAGACAACAAAAGAAAAGATAATAAGTAAGATAGTATAAAAATATATAAACTGGAATAGGTAAAATTTATTATATAGAACATAAAAAGTGCTATTCATAGAGAAAAAAATTGTTAAATTTGACTACCTTAGAATTATGATGTTCTATTCCCCAAAATATTCCATTAAAAAGAGTGAAAAGACACTACAGACTAGTGCAAGATATCTACAATGTATATAATCAACAAAAGGTGCATATGTAGCATACATAAGAAATCCTATAGATGAATAAGAGAAAGACAACTCATTTATAAAATGGAACTCTTTTCCTCAAGAGACTTGAGGAAGCAGTTCACTAAAGAATTACAAATGACCAGTGATTATAATAAAGCAGTACTCAACACAGTATTAGTAATCACAGAAATATAAATTAAACCCATGCTGATATACTTTAAAATACACACAAAAGTGGCTGATATAAGAAAGACTAACATACCAACCGTGGATGAGGAGCAGTAAAAATTTTCATACTCTGCTAGTGGATGAAACAAACTGGTATATTTTGAAAAGAACGGTATCACCTAAGATCCTAGAAGTACATATTCTATAGGGCAGTAATTCTACCCCTAGGTATTTCACTACAGAAATAGTCGTACATGTATCATGGAAGACATTTATAAGAATATTCACTGCAACATTATTTGCAAGAAATCCAAACTGAAGCAACCTAAAATTCATCAATAGAATGGATAAATAAATTCTATATTTGGACAATGAAATATTATAGGCAACAATAAAAATGAATGAACACATAATACTGAAGACGAAACAAAAGAAGACATACCTCATAGATTCCATAACATTCAAAAACAGGCAAAATTAACCATAATATTAGGAGAGGCAAAATTATAAAGAAAAGGAAGAGAGTGATTAAAGTTAATCTAATGGTTACCTTGGAGTTAGTGAGAAGTTATAGCATTTTCCAAAAACAACTGGTACAATTTGATCAATGGGATTAGTTACTTTTATTTATAAAGTCATTAAGCTGCACATAATTGACTGCAACTAAATAAAATTACCAACCAAATAATGTGTGGCAAAATAAAATTTATCAACCAACCACTCAATCAGTAGATACTTAGCATATAATTTTTCATCTGAACTTTATTATGGTAGTAACTAAGATAAACCTTTGTCATCCTTAAATTTTTTCCTCCGAAGCTCTGGCCAGATCTCAAAAAAATAAACTTTTGGATTTGTTTTTTAATGAAACTTATAGGTTATTCAAAAGTAATCTTTTCTTTCTAATAAAAATGACCTTCCCCCAGTTTTTCACTGATTTATGCTGAACAGATAAACATTTTGGTGACATGAATATCAGAGGTAAGAATTATTGAACAAGATGTTCTGGAACATCAATATTTTAATATTTAAAATATATTGGGGAATAAAATAAATTTGGTTGAAATCAGAAAACTGAAACAAAATAAATACATTGGGGAATAAAATATACTAGGTAGAAATTAGAAATTTAAAGATTTAGTCAGACTAAATAATTTATTACCATGAAGGCCAACATAAAAACAAAGTTTTCTTCTCTTCATATATTTTATATATCTGAAAACAGTAATGAATTTATCACTTTTATTTTTTGGCTGAGATATAAAAAGGTTTATATTTAGTAAAATTCTAGTTCCATTTTCATCTATGTAAATGATTCTAAAAATTTAGTACTTGAAAATTATTAAAAAGTATTTTCACTGCATACTTCAAAGAAAAATTTTTAATGATTCATATTAAGTCCCTGGCAACAAAAATTAAGTTACGAAGCATGAGACAAAATTAAAAACAATGCTTATAACTAAGTAAAACTTTATGTACCTTTGGGGTCTTGCCATCTCCAATTGGACATATTTGTTCTATTTCTTTTCCTTGCATTCGTCTGTCTTCTGTTTGGTCGCTTTCTTTCTGGTCTCTTCTGTCTTCTGTAGGACTTATTTTCTGGGATGTTTCTACAATAATTGTTCCCAAATTTTGTATAGTCTGTATTTCAGAATCACTGCTTTTGAAAAAAAATGGAGTGACATAAAACTCAAGTTGCTAATATTGTAGCACACGTTATATATATAGCTGTAAGCTTAATTTGAGCATATAGTGGTTCTAACTGTTAAGAGAGAAAATTATCCTAAATACATTTTACAAAATTGTGAAATCTCATCAAGAAGTTATATTATCTAATGTCATGTCTGCTAATATAACTTCTTACAGTATTTTTCTAAGTGTTAATTCAGGGAGTATATGCTTTAACACCTTCAAGGATGGAACACTCACTAAATTCTTAGCCAGTGCAGAAAGCTTTAATATTTCTAACAGAAAGTCTTCTCTTACTATAGGACAAAATTTGAATCTTTGAACCTTTCACCCATTGAGTCCAGGTCCATCTCTAATGGATATTCATCATTCCATATAACACTTGTTAAACACCTATTATGTGCCAGGCTCTTTTCTGGATACAAGGAATAAATCAGTAAGTGAAAAAAATAGATAAAAATCCTTACCCACAGGTACCTTTCATCCTAGTGAGGGGGGAGCAGTTAATAAATAAGAGGAGTAAGTTTTATTATATGTTTTATGTAATAGTTTGTACTAAAGAAAATAATAAAGCAAGAGAAGATTAGAAATGTAGATGCTGAGTAGACATATATGTCCAACCCCTTTTCCACATGGATTATCTTTTAGTTATTTGGACATAGTTACATGATGCTTGCGACATCTCTAAGAACATCGCCAGCTTTTTCAAATATTGCAAATTCGAATGCTTTTGAAATGCTTTCCCCTCCTTGTCCCTCTCAAATGCACACCAGCTTTTCGTTGTTGTTGTTGTTAGGGCAGCCCCCACAGCATGTGGAGGTTCCCAGGCTAGGGGTCCAATTGGAGCTGTAGCCGCCAGCCTATACCACAGCCACAGCAATGCCAGATCTGAGCCGCATCTGCGACCTACACCACAGCTCACGGCAACGCTGGATCCTTAAGCCACTGAGCAAGGCCAGGGATCGAACCCATGTCCTCATGGATGCTAGTCAGATTCATTAACCACTGAGCCACAATGGGAATTCCCAACACCAGCTTATTTTGATAGAGCATTATGTACAGAATTCAAGCTCACGTTCCAAGAGCACTATGAGAAGTACTTAGTAGAACTCCTGGTAGATGCAGACGAAAATAGTGTAAGCTTTTCTAGCTTGCATATTGTACTGTAGATTCATACAAGATTTAACAAAACCTCCTAAAATATTTTTTACATAAACTATTACAAAATTCCACATTTTTCCCACTGTATAGTTGAACAACTGGCATTTTATAGCCATGTAAAGATGCTATAGTCTTTTGGATAACTATATCTTTCCAGTCTATCGAGGTCTTTGAGGATTTTGATTCTGTTTTGTATTTTTCTGCTTTTCCAATGTCATGTCATCCCCAAATTTGATAAACATGCTTTAGTGAAATTCTGTTTTCCTTCTTCAAGTTACTAACAACTCTTCCTGCTTATTATCCATTACTGAATGGGACTGATAAAGGTAATTCATATATCAGGACCCACAAAGTTCAGATTGCCCCAGCAGACCAGCCCATGTCAGAAATCGAACCTAGGTCAGATGCAATAACAGGAAATGCCTCACTCACGGAAACTTAATATATACCAATCACAATTCTCCAATTCAGCTCTATCTATCTAGTTTACCTTACCCTAGAAAATAAGATCAGCAAGCCTTACAAGAAGATTCCTGACCACATAGTCCATCATGCCCTATTTCTGCTTTGCCTCTTTTAATACTCCATAAAACTTCCTCTTGCCCAAAATCCTTTGGAAGTGTGCTCTACAGCTTGTTAGGCACTGTACTCCCCTAATCCATGCATATTTTCCCATGAATAGAGGTCTTCTCTCTTGTTACTAAATCACATTATTTTCGTCATTTGACAGCATGTTCTTATAACATGGGAAATAAATTTTGATAAGGTAACAGTTATATAATATAGTATTTATATACAGATATATAAAGGACAAAGTCCTATTTTCTTCAGTATTCAAGTAAATATCTTAAATTTCACACTACAGAAAGGTAAAAGAATGTTCTGAAGTCCTGAAGCTCCATTGTGGGATTTCTAATTGTTTGAGAATTCTTTGCAGCTGAGTGATTCCTAAGACTGTTCTGTCAGGCAGGAAACGTAATAATCCTCACATTGTAAAACCTGAGTTTCACTGCTAAATAGCTAAAATGACAATCCTATGTTTTAAGAGATATTGTGTAATACATTTCCCAAAATATGTGACCTTCTGCATATGCATTAATAAGATGAAGCTGAGATGAGTGTATTCCTCAATTTTCATATATTTACTCATATATTCATATATGTGAGTAAATATGTACCACCATATTTTGAAGAGTGTGGTAGGACCAACTGGCTGAGATATTATTAGTAAATTAAAGGAGAATATCCTTGAAGACATAGTGGGCTTTAGGCTTTAAGCTAAGTAGGATTTTACTTGTAATTGCTTTTTAGAACAGGGAAGAAAACCTTAGAAGAGGTAACAAAGAAATGGGAGTGCAGATTTGGCCTTTCTTCTTTATATTCATAAATTTGTTTTTGAGTGTTTCACCTGCCTAAAGAGCAGAGAGGCATGGCCAATGATCATTTAAAACAGTGGTTCCCAAATGTGTCCACATATTGAAATCAGCTGCAGAGCTTCAACAACTACTGAAGAGTGTATTCCACTCCAGAAGTTAGAATTTAATTGTTCTGAGATGTGGCCTGAGCTTAGGAATTTTTTATAAGATCCCCAGGTGATTCTAATATGTAAATAAGTTTGAGAATTGCATTTTAAAGTTTCAGTTCTATGTCTAAGAAAACTATTCAGAAACATCTCAAATCTAAAACAGACCACTACTGCAGATTAAAAAAAAATTATGACAATAAAAGGAAATAATGCCATTGTATAAAACAAGACAGAATTATGGAAAATTGTTCCATTTGTCTGTTAGCAATTCTGGCAACATTAAACTTCCCTAATATCTAGGTATTAAAAGAGGTGTTCTATTATCTTTTTACCTTTTTGGTTTTACTGATGTGCTTCAAAAGTATATATGAATGTATAGCCAGGGGTAAGGGAAAGAAATGTTATAGATTTTTAGTATTCCCTTGTTGCTATTCACTAGGGGTTATAGAACTTAAGACTAGGAATCTATACCGCTTTAACTTTAAAGAACTAATTTTTACCAACATTCAATTAAGGTTAGTACAATGACTTTGCATAATACATACATGAAATAATTAGTGAAGATGGTTCTTAATTTAAAGGATGTTAAACAGCTTGTAGACATCTGGTAACAAGCTGAAATGGGTCATTCAAAATTTATCTAACTAAATTAAGGGGAAAAAATGTTTCTCCTCCCAGGTTGCCATGTCACAAGATAACTAAACCGACTTAGTAGGCTTGCCTGGGAATCCTTAGCTGTCAGTGGTGAATATGCAAAGGGCCAGCAAATTAAATCAACCTGCCAAACTGTCAATTTCAAGCCTCATGACTGCATGAAAATAGCATCACTGGAAGAAATCAAGCATTGCCTTCTTTTGGGTTTCCTGGCACCTATTCAAATACTCATGCAGTTGTGGCTAATTTTGCATGCAAATTTCAGTCAATAAGCTCAGAACAAGACCTCCCAAGATATTTCAAAGGATCTGACAGTATTTTTTCTGAATACCAAATCGACAGTAGTTGAAATTCAATCTCCATTTGCTGGTGCTTTACATATGCACAGTGTCCCCACCACAGAGCTAAGTTAATGAGAGCCTTACCTGCTTTCACTCACATCCTCCCAGTCGTCCTTGCTGAGGTTCTCAAACACATTGCTCATAACCTTGATGGAGTGATTGAGAACAGTTTGGTAACGACCCACGGAGCACTTCTTCTTGGCAGCTTTAAATTTAACCTTGGTGGTGGTTGTCTTACAATTGGATTGTCCAGATCCAGATCTTATTTCTGTGGTGGCCATCTCAGATTTAGCTTTGTCTGCTGAACCCTGTAATTTCTCCAGTGAATTCATCAGCTCTACATTTTCGTTTCTCAACCCAGTGGCTTCTGCCACTTTTCTCCTTAGGGAAGTGACTTCTATCTCCAGCTCACTGATTCTTACTTGAAGTTCAGCTTTGTCTTTTTCTATATCTTTACTTCCCTTATGTAACTGTTCTAGCTCTTTTTCTCTGGTCTTTGCATCTTCTTGCTGCTGTTTAACCAAAGATTTCAGGAAATCATTTTCTTTTATTAATTTTTTATTTCCTTCCTTTAATTTTCTCGACCTTTTCTCAAAAGATTTTAGCCGATTTTCCAATTCAATGACCTAAACAGAATAGTTTAATTTATTCTTTTAAAAGTCCAAAACCAGAACTACTGCTTTTTTATTATCACTTCTAACTTATGGAAATAAAATTTCATTTAGCTCAAGGACAAAATAAATCTAAAGTACTTAATTTCTAAATAATTCTATAGTGGTGTAGATAAATACATTCTAAAATGCAATAGTACATCTGCTGAATAAGAGACAGATGGTAAAAGAAGTTAAAATTCTACACAAAGTGACACAGAATTAAGTATGCTAATAAATTTAACAGAGATCTCTGAGGCCTTAAGTGCTTTGTCTATAAAATCTATTGCTGCGGGGGAGAGGGGCAGGGGAGGAAAGTTCCTTCCCCCTTTCTAGGTTCTTTGATTCTGGTCTAAGAATTAAATTGATATAAGACAGATTAGCAAGAGAAGAACAAATAAAAATTTAATAACATGTATACCTCCTAGGAAAACTGAATAACTCCCTGAAATGGCCTAAGCCATTACCTTAAATACCACTCTTAGCTAAAGACAAAATGAAGACTTTGGGGGTTGGGAGTAGAGAAGGTACCCAGGAAAAGCACAGCAGACAAGGGTATGGCTGTAATGCAACTTTAGGTCCTCGTCTTCTCCATTAATAACAATTTTAGAGATTTGGTCCTTCTCTTCAGGTACAGCAAGGGCTACCCTCTTACAAATGGAACTTTCTCTTATAAATGTTTCTTACAAAAAGATAACTTCTGCTCAGTTTAAGAGTTTTTCCTATGTCTTTAGTTTCTTAAAAATAATCAGCCTAAAATAATCAATATGCCAAAGAGGCATATTTTCGGGTAAAGTACTTTATTCCCTCACTACTTAATGTGAAAAAAATTACTTTCAGGGAAAAAGAATTTATACAAAAGTCTAAAAATAGATATATAGTGAAGATTTATTATTAAAATAATATTATTCTTCAATATTTAACAACCATATGAAAAACTGATGACCTAAGTACAAAATAATCCACTGACCTAAGTACAAAATTTGAAAAATGCAATTTTAGCGGATGTAGTCAGTCTAGGGGAAAGTGAATTTGGAGTTTCACCTGGACACTTCTATCTCTGGTTGCTTTTACTTGATAACCTATTTTATTTTAAGGTTCCTCATCTGTGAAATGGGAGTAATAACAGCTATCTTTCAGGTTTTAAGTGTTAAATATGATCAATACACCACAATTCTTGGCAGATATTAAGTTCTAAACAATTTATCATCATCACCATTATCACTACTGTCTGTTATTATTAATCATAACAGTTATTTATTTTACTTGGGCTGACATATTTGTGCTAAATGTTGCTGAACTAGCTATTACATCAACTTTATACTTTTTTTTTTTTTTTTGCTTTTTTAGGGCCGCACTCGTAGCATATGGAGATTCCCAGGCTAGGGGTTGAAATGGAGCTACAGCTGCCGGCCTAGCCACAAGCCACAGCAATGTCACAGCCACAGCAACGCCAGATCCAAGCCGCATCTGTGACCTGTACCACAGCTCATGGCAACGCCGGATCATTAACCCACTGAGCAAGGCCAGAGATTGAGCCCACCACCTCATGGTTCCTAGTCAGGTTCGTTAACCGCTGTGCCACAATGGGAACTCTTCAACTTTACACTTTTGATTAAAATATAACATGTTATGAACAAACTGAAAAATCTTAAGATTTGAGATTTCAGTTCTGGAAATTAGCATTATTTTTTTCTTTTGATTAAAATCCATTTAGGATTGGGTACAACTCCTGAAAATTTTACATACCAATGAACAAATATTTGTTTAAAATCTGTTAAGTTTAAAATGTTTAAAGTCTGTTAACTGTCTAGTGTGAATCTATGTTTAATCATAAGAACTAGTCAAAATTATTTGTTTTAAAGTTTAAAATGGAGGACAAAAAACAAAACAGAGATGCTACTTTGAAGAATTTTTAAGGGAAAGTCCATAGTAAGTATTAAAGTGTTATTCAAGATATAGTCTCAAAAAATTGTTTAACTGTTTTCACATGTCCACAAATATAAAGGAAAATATATATTTGAGAATGAAAGTCTGTAGAACTGTTGAAGGCATTTGGTTTGTGTGCTATTAGATCATCTCAAGCCCATACATTCCTTCAGCACTGAGCATTTAAATAAGATGGCTCCCTTCAAAAAGAAATAAAACACCTGACCTTGTGAAGTTTGTGTATTACTTTGCTAGAGCTGCCATAACAAAGTACACAGACTGGGAGCTTAAACCCCAATAACGTCATTTAAAATCAACTCCTTTAAAGACCTCTATCTCCAGATATAGTCACATTCTGATACAAGGCATAAATTTTGAGGAGGGACACAGTTCACCCCATAATAGTATGAATATAGTTAGTACATTATTCAAAAAGAACACACTATATTTTTCATTTGTACTATATACAAATATTATTTCATGTTGTTATATCTTTTAAATCCATTTTGAATGAGTTTCATATACATCCTTCTAAAATAAGGAAACAACTAAAAGAAGTTAAATCATGACTAATACAACTGCATTAGGTTAATATTTTTAAAATAGTGGCAAGTTAGTATGCTAATTTGATACATGGTCCAATGAATTTCTGTTCACTTCCTAATAAGTTTTCAGGAATTAAAATGGACATCTGGATCCTCTATAGTAATAGTTACTGAATGGGAACACAATTTTGCTACCCTGACATGTCTTTTTGGCAAAAGTATTATCTTCAGCTGATTATTTTTAAGAAACTGTAGACACAGGAGATGCTCTGAAAATTGTGTAGTAACTGACTCCCTAGCCCCAACATCTTTCTCTTGTCTTGAGCTGAAGAAGGTGTATAAGGTGATGATGTGGGTCTTTTCAGGGAGTTATTCAGCTTTTCTGGGTATCTCTCACATACACAGGAGGTTATACATGTCATTAAGCTTGTTTGTTTTTTTAACTGTTAATTTGTCTTTTTATTACAGGGGTGTCTCATTCAAGAACTTAGAAGAGGGAAAATTATTTTCCCTCCTCTATGTCACTTACAGCAGTTGAAATGAAATAATAGATTTATTTAGGGTTTCTACACTAAGGAAGTGGTAGCGTACTATTATACCCATAAAGAAAAAATTATACAACACCTGGCGAAAAAAGACTATCTTTCTGAAACAAAAAATATAAACTGCTATAAACTGTTTGACATTCTAGCTTGCAATATATACATTATTTTAATTGTTTATTTTACCTTAAGATAAATGAACATGAATTATTCGTTGTTCTCTATGTTAACCTGATAGGTATTGTTCAGTAATAATGAAATGACAGCCTTTGCTACCATATGGGGAGTTTAAAACTATAAGGAATCATATCACCTGCTGTAAATCACTAGACTTCCTACAAATCAATTCACTGATGTACAAAATGTAAGTAGCTACATTAATATTTGTATCTATACATTTCTACATTTCCAGTTTTATCTCAGTATCTAAGTGGCAATCAGTTATAAGAATAACTCTATTTAATAAAGAACATTTCCTTCATAACAGTAACAAAAAGTGCTAAAATACAATCAAGCCCACTTAATGGAATTTGAAAACAATGTTATTTATAAACAAAATTATCAGTTAGGTATAAAACTGTAAAGATAAATGCCAAGATTTTTAAACAACAGTTTACTACTAATGACATGATGGAAAGTGACTACAGAGTTTATATGCGGTTCTATTAAAATAGGGAGAGCTACATCAAATCATATGAGCATAAATTTTTATCTAAAATGAGATGAGATATTTTCAACTTTGAAATTAAAATTATAGACATACTACCATTTCACTACAGTAAAGCTAAAACTATGCTGATTTTTTTAGTTTAGATATTGTAAATCTATATGCTTGAAGTGTAACATAGAGTCTCAATCCCATTTTAAAGTTAAACAGTTGTTATAACAAGCACATACAGAGTAAATTTTTATAATTTCTATTATCATTCTTTTCATTTTTGAAAATATTTTTAATCTATGTCAACAGAAGCACAAGTATTTCCATATTTATTTCACTAACATTGATTTTTTTAACCCCATTTTGGTGAGCAAATGATTCTGAATTATGAATTTAAATTAAGGATTCACACAATGTTTAAGTTCATGAGCCCTCATGTTAAAATATAATCCTTTATGTTAAAATTCAGATTTAACTTGCTCAGCTCAATATTGTAAAGATTAGACTACCTTCTGCAATGTCTGCTCCGACATTTCTTTCCAATTCTTCTCTGGAGTACTCTTCTTGACCCCGTCATCTTCACCATATCTTAAGAGTTGTTCTGATAGAGAATAAATAATATATTACAGTATATCATATATTTCTGAAACGCTGTCCTGTCATTTTAAGAAAAAGGGTTCTATAGTTTCTCATCTATGAATAATGAAGTCTATTTTACCGTGAAGTATTTGGCCAGTAACTGAATAGTGACCTTTTTCAAGATTTTTGGTCACACAATTATGTATCTTTGTAGTGTTACTTTTTTTTTTTTTTTGGCAGCGAAAGAATTTCAAAGTTACAACAGATCTGCAGGTTAACAATGCTGTACTTTTATTCCCATTTTCATTCTTTTGTAGACTATTCCCCCTTTGCCTTAAAAGCAGAATTCATTGCCTTTTTATCTACACAGTCACTACTAGTTTTGTTCTCTGGATCTTGTTCCCTGCCAGGAGGATCAGAGTGATTGCTGAACAAAGCAAACAGTAACAGAATTAGAGTGGACTGAAACTGTAACACCCCCTACCACCACCTTTTTTTTTTCTAGTAAAAGATCATGCACTGGGCAGAATAAACCATTAAAATCATATTCCTAGAAAAACTGACTTATATCAAACAGAAACTCAGTCAATGGATAAAGCTTTTTCTACAAATCATTCCTACACTGGCCGTGCATTTGACTACTAAAACCCCTTCAAAACAACAAACAAAAAACTGGACAATCAACATATCAATATTCAAGAAGAAAAATATAAAGCTGCAGTTAATATTAGAATTGAAATACATTAAAACCTATAATTTTTATCAGAAAAATTGCTGTGACAAATTTAATGTTTTCTTACTAAATGGTTTATAGAATACAGCATTTCTCAAAGAATCAAAAAGGAGGCAAAAAGTAATGCATAAAGTTAAAAGGATACATATCTGTGTTAGCCTGAGATGATTTTGCTTTAAAGTATGCTTGGCTGCTGTAGGTCAGTGTAAAACTTTGATTTATCAACAAAGGAAAAAGAAAACAATATTATTCTCTGTAGAGTAGAAATCCTCTTGGTATAAACAGTGACTAACAAGTTTGTTAGAGTGAATTAGGCATTTCTTTTGTCTTTGAAACATGACATATCCAATTAAAACTTCCGTACTCATGAAATAAGTAGAACACTATCCTAAGGATAATAAAAGCCAGAATAGGTAGAATTTGCCACCTGGGGAATATGTACCTTTACCTTGATAATAATCTGCTGGTTCCCAAGTTTCTTCTTCTAGTCCCCTAACACCATGGTGCTGAATTCATTTACAACACTCTTTCAGCAATATAGAAATAATATGCAAATACAATTCATCTGTTCTAGTCATTTAAATATCTGCTATAGTTCTAAGTGAAATATTTACACTTAAAAATAAGACGAAAATAGCTGTATATTCAAAAGCATAGAGTGCTAAAAGAAGCTAATAACTCTAATAAAACAACTGCTGAAGAATGATTTTAAAATGAATTTGATTCCTTCTTTTGTGCTCCTTAATGTGTCAAGACTCACTGGCTGACTAGAAGACCATGTTCACTTGTTTCCTACTGAAAACTTTATTTCTCACCTTCACAGCTTTTATAAAGAATGCTTGAGTAACTAGGCCCAGGCCATGGAGAGGAACACGGACCCAATTCAACACCCCTTGATTCCCTTCCCCTTTAAGAATCTTAGGATTTGGGAAATGAACCATGGAACCCAGTTAGAAATGTGCGCTTTTATTTTTGTCTTTTGGTGGATGTGTGAGCATATGCTTCACCTACTGGAAATTTATTTCATTTTTGATATTTTGGTTTTAAATGTTTTACTTTCATTGTTACTACTATAAAAATTCATTCTGATTTATAATCTTCCTCATGAGTTTCTTCTCTCCACGTTTTTTAAGTTTTAACTTAGCTTATTCATGTTTGTTTAAACTAATTTTATTCTATCTCCTATTTTTTCCCCTTAATTCTCCCAATTACATTAGAAATGCAACTTTTTCTCCTCCCTTTAGGTTCTCTGTTTTAGCTATTTTAACAAATTATTATTAAAAATCTGTTACCACTAGGAAGGCTGCAAGATATGCTACCCAAAATAATGCTGATTTGGTATATTGATTACTCTGAGCAGCAGACAATCCAAAAATAGCATATGCAGGGAGAGACTCTCTATGAACTCTCCTTATTTGCCTAAAGACCTTCCAGAGGGAACTCAGTTGTCATTACCTGCTCCCTAAAGTTTCATCAACCAGAGAATATTAACCCTTATCACAGGAGAGGAAACTAGAAGTCCATCCTACACCCAGACAAGATTTATTACAAATTAGACCTCATAGCTAGTCTTCTAAGGGTCCATGCACCTTTCCTAAAATCACTCTCCCCCTAGAGGCTTACATGCCTCCTCCCCTTTCTCAATTAAGACGGTGTGTAATTCTGAATTCTAAAGCCACCCTGAATGAATACTCATTTTTCCCTAGGGGTCTTCTATGTGTACATGATGTATACAGGTCAATAAATTACTTGTTTTTCTCTTGTTAACGTGTCTTTTATTAGAGGTTTCGGCTAAGAACTCCGAAGAAGTGAGGGAAAATTATTTTTCCTCCCCTACATTTAGTTTTTTTTTTTACTTAATATGAGGCTTCCCATACTACCGCTCTTAAAGGTCTCTTTGTGATTATATCAACTTGGGAGATAAAGAAAGGGGGAAAGGTAGCCCGTGTACTGGCAGTTTCTGAAAGAATATTACTGTTCTTACTTCACATTGAGGAAAAGTAAAATGAGTGATAGTGGGTAGATTATTCCAGAAGGTACTTTCCCTACCATCAGAAATACATATTTGGGGGAGTTCAATCCTTGCTCTGGCACAGCTCTTATTCAAGCCCTAGCCTGAGAACTTCTATATGCCATGGGTGTGGCCCTAAAAAGCCAAAAAAAAAAAAAAAGGAAGAAGGAGGAGGGGGAGGAGGAAACAAGAGGAGGGGGAGAAGAAGGGGGGAAGGGGGGGAGGAGGAGGAGAAAGAAGAAGAAGAAAGAAAAAAGAAAAGAAAAGGAAGAAAAGAAAAGAAATACATATTTGGTCTTTTTCCTTGGCTCCCCACACAGAGCTTCTCAAGTGCTTGGAATTTTTTGAGTTACAGATGTGAGAGGAATTATCTTTCGTTATTCATAACAAGCCCCTTTCAACAACACCTGAGTTTATGTTAATAAAGTGACTCTTAACCTGGCGACTAGACAGCTCCTGAATTGGGGCTGGTTACTAGAAAATGCAACCCGGTAAGTATAGGGTTGGAGCTTTCAGTCCTACCCTCAGGACCTCCAAGGGGCTGGAGGTTGAGTTCAATCACCAATAGCCAATGCTTTAATCAACCATGCCTATGTAATAAAGCTTCCATAAAAAACCCTAAATGATGAGGCTCAGAGACCAGTTTGCTGTAGGTACAGGTGGCAACCTGAAGTGAGGGCAGTGTTGTGGGACTGAGCTCTTAACCTGTAGAGTGGGACTGTGCAACTCTGGGTAGTTAGTGTTAGAACTGAAAAGAACCGAATTGCGGGATACAGAGCTGGTATCCAGCAAATCAGAAAATTAATTACTGTGTGGAGGAAAAAATCCACACATTTGGTATCAGAAGGGCTGTGAGTAAAAACTCACTACTATTTTAAACAAATAAAGATAAATGTGTAATATTCAAGACCTTCCATGAAAAAAAGTTAGTTTTTTTGTGTGTGGTAATTAAACATTGTTGCCTTAGGCAAGATAAAAGCAGATCAGCCAATTAAACATAGAATCCATCTCTGAGAAGTAACCTTAAGCTAACAACAACAACAACAAAAAAAGAGTCCCATTTCTGATGGATGAATATGGAAGAGCAAGAAATAAATCCTTTTTCTGATGGACGGGAGAGGATCTCAGTTATTAGATGTAACTGTGGGTTCAGCAAATCTTTCTTGAGAGTAAACCCGTCCTCTTTGACTTTACCTGTACTGCAACCTTGGAGAAAACAACGCAATCAGTGAACTTTGAAAGAGAAGTAAGCCATTTTTGTTACCTGCCATAATGTTCTGAAAAGAAGGTTACCAGGACAGTGAAAGAATTATATTTTTGTTTAGAAAGAGAGGTGGGAGAGTAGCAGGATAGGTAGGGTTATTTTATTTTGATTTCTTTTGTTTGCATTTTTCTTCATTGTAAAATGTACCCAAAAAATTGGCTTCTTTCCTTTAAAAATGTCTTTAATCAAGGGTCCTCAGTTCTGATAATTCATATGAATGGGTTAAGGATATTTGAATATGCTATTTTAATTCCTCTAGTTAGTGGGAGGCCACGGGTAAACCCCCTTATTAATTTTATCCCTTCAACTCACAATTTAAAATATATATTTTTTTGGCCATGCCTGTGGCATACCCCAATCCAGGAATCAAATCCCATTCCACCGCACTGACCCAAGCCACAGCAGTGACAGTGCTGGTTCTTAGCTGTTAGGCTACCAGCAAACACTTTAAAAATATTTCAGACAGTTAAATTTCTATGTTCATGTGTTTTACTAGATTTTAATTTCTATTTTTACACTGAAATGAATTAGCTTTGGGCAGTTTAATGTTTTAAGTTTGTGGTTTTGGTTTCATATATGTTTCATTTTACAAAAGATTTTAATTAATTTACTTTTGTTTCAATTAATTTGAATATTTCCACATATTCCTATATTAATCTTTTTCTTTCTTTTAAAAATTATTTCTTAATCATAAAATTCCTGTTTCTAACCTTATATTTCATTAGTTGATATGTATTTTTACAGCAACTAGAAGAAACTATGAATTTAAGAATAACAGCAGCAACCAAAAAATGTATATAGACACACTCATAAAGTATATGTATTTTTGTGTACAATATATATAGAAAACATTGAAGGCATGAAAGAGAAAATAGATAAAGGTAAAGAAGAACAGAATATGCCACCTCAAAATATGTCTCTTTGGCCAAAGGATTATTTTGAGAGATTATTTGTAAAAACAAGACACAGGAGAAGCTCTGAAAACAGATGTTACCCTTCATTATTGGTAATTTATAAAGTCACTCTCTGTTTGTAAGGGTATCTCCATCTCTCTTTACCCTGATACAAGGTATCTCTCCATCCTTTAGAAGGATGTCTAAAACACAAGAATCTCTTAACAATGGAGAGGGCACCGATTTAAATCTGCATAATAAACCTTATTGTTATTTATCCTACTTTTTCATGATCACCTTCCTATAATTGGCCTCTTCCATATGCACCCCCCTTTTTTTCAACCGATCATGATTTTTAATCCCCAATTCTAAGCCACCTTAGGTTAGTCATTTCCCTGCGTATCTCCCCTATATACAAGACATACATACTAATAAAACCATTTGTCCCTCTCGTTAATCTACCTTTTGTTATAGGGGCCTCTGGCAAAAATTTAGAAGAGTACAGGGAAAACCATTTTTTTTCCTCTATTACAAAGGCTTCCAACAGGAGGTTATATTCCGATCCAGTCATTAAAAGTGAGTAGGTCTTTTCCAGATAGAATTGACAAGAAAGGAAGAGAGTACTACACATAATTGTCCAGAAATATTCAATAGTAAAACACATCTGGGGTTTTATTGTTGACTTTTCCCTTCAAGGGTGGAAAAATGAAGCTAAACATAAAAGTTCGGCAAGGGCTGAATTACAATGGGATAAAAATCAGAGATTTATTCTGTATCAGTAGTACACTGCTAAATAAGAGAGTAATGTGAGATGAGGACATCTCCAGGGCCTGAAAGAATGCTCTTAGGCTAAGTCAGATAACAATTATAAGTGGTATAAAAACTGTATTTTGACCTTCCCCTTCTTTATAAAATGTATTACATAGACTTAGACACATTTATTTTCTTCAGAATTTTAGTTTACTATGTAAACTCTCAATATATCAATGACTGTGTAAATAAATTATGGACATAAAGAATTGCTTAATATTGTTATATGACATAATGATATTTTCATTTCTTTTGAAAAATTTGAGGATTCATTTGAAAAAAATGTCAATGTGCCTGAAAGTTTTCCCTTGACTTATTAGCTACAAGTTAAAATAGGATGACCATAATTCAAGACTTGATTTTTCAGTCAGGCTTTTTTTTTTTTTTTTTGGTATGCATGGGCCCACAATCTTTCCTTAATAGTAAGTAAACTTGAGATACTTGCCAGAAATTCTAAACTCAAATTGCATGCTAACCAACTTTTATGAAAGTCCTAGAGTAAAATAACAAATAAAACCATAATTCTGTGTAAACAAAGCTAAGGTTATTGATCAATGAAGTATAGCACTATTATCTCCTTTCAATAAATTAAGGGACTGAGAAAAATGCTTTTAAAAAGTTGCACAAGTTTCCCTTAAGTCTATTTTCCTTACTATTTCACTTTTCCTTAACACAGTTTGAGATATAAAAATTTTGTTGGACACATTTGTGGAAGATGTGAAAACCTAAAGCTGGATTCACATTATTTATGAGGAAAAGAAGGATAAACCAGACAAACACAGCACATACATATGCTTACAGTATAATTACTACCTTAATATCCACAATAATGGATTTTTAACACGTTTAGGGGGAATGAGGATTGGCAGGATCTTTGAGGCCACAGGAATCTGAGGCAATGGAAGATACAAAGTAGTGATCTTTTCTCTGCCAAGTGGAACGTGGCACCTGTCAAGCAGATGCTGCAATTCAAACTTCAGCTTTTAGGACAGCTATCGAAGGCATTGGGCCAGCTGATAAAGTCAGAGCTGACTTAAAAGCTTGATCTTATTTAAAAAGGCAGGAAGGACAGTTATTAAAGACAATCGGAAATATGCAATCCATTTATTCCATCCTCATTCCTGGATTGAGCCAGACCATCTAGAAAGCCATATATTTGCAACATATACTAATAGCCCCAGCACAGCTTCTTTCATTGGTTTATGCTTACTTCTTTGCTTTTTACAGCCGCACCTGCAGCATATGGAGGTTCCCAGGCTAGAGGTCTAATTAGAGCTACACCTGCTGGCCTACGCCACAGCCACAGCAATGCCAGATCTGAATCACATCTGTGACCTACACCACAGTTCACAGCAATGCCAGATCCTTAACCCACTGAGCAAGGACAGGGATCGAACCTGCAATCTCATCGCTCCTAGCTGAATTTGTTTCCACTAGATCCTGATGGGAACTCCTGGTTTATACTTTTATATCACACTATATAGATTATTACTCAGCAAATGCTTACTACCTGCTCCTCAGCAAATGCTTACCACCTGCTCCTCCACCTTCAGCTCAGGAGTATAAATCCTTTCTCCATTGATGTGTAGCATGGTCGTGTGAGTTGCTGTGTCTAAAGAGATGTGGGCATAAGTGTGCCTATTATAAGCCTAGAATTTAAGTGTATTTCTGCTCTCCCCCTAGAAGTATTCAATATCTGCCTTGAAAAGAATCTGCCCAGAAGTCAATGTCCCCTTTAGCCTGAGCCTGAGACTGAGCAGAAACCATAAGCAAGAAATAAATGTTTATTATTACATGCCACTGAGATTTGTGGTTATTTATTCTGAAGCAAAAGCTGTCAGATATGGAAATTGACAACTATAAGTCAGATGCTGCTAAAATAGAAACCTAAATTTATGGCACTGATTTGGATACTGGACAGTGGATAGCAAAAAACATGTTATAGGAAGCTGAGAAAATGGTGACCATGTTAAACAGTGGCAAACATATGATTACCACCTGATAGTACATGGAATACAAAAAAAAATACAGCTAATAAATTTGTAACAAGTGAGGAGATCATAATGCAGAATGCTAAAGTGTGACTTGGTTGTTGCTGGCTACACTTGACTAAATGCCATAAGAAAGAACTAAGCTCAGAAAGGAAGTGACATAGGCATTTAGAAGTGCATACGTTCTAGTACTTTCAGGTCTGTAAAATGAAAGTGTTTCTCACCATATCAGTGGAGTAGCTACTGAAACACTGGCAATGTAAAGTCCAAAGTCTTAAAATCCAAGACTTTGACCTTAAGCCTCTGTTTGGCTACCATGCCAATAATCCCCAAAAGGAATAATGTGATGCGTGGTAGATCCTTTCAGCCTGAGAAAAGGGATTTCTAGAAAGAAAAGTGACTTCTAGAAAAATCTGTTATGCTCCCCAACCCTCTACAGAAAGGCATAATAACAGTATTGTTATCAGTTGTATTTAATAAAATCACTTACTCTAGCAAAAGAAATGTGGGTGCAAGTTATAATGTGCCACTTCCAAATCTAGGCCATTTTAACAATATAAATTCTTCTACTACAAGAGCACAAGATATCTTTCCACTGTGTATCATCTTTAATTCCTTTCATCGGTGTTTTATGGTTTTCAGCGTATAGGCCTTTCACCTCCTTGGTTAAGTTTATTTCTAGATATTTTTTTGATGTGTTTTAAAATAGGATTTTTAAACTTTATTTTTCTGACAGTTCATTAGTGTATAGAAAAGCAACAGAATTTTGTATATTAATCTTGTATCCTTCAACTCCGTTGAATTAATTTATTAGGTTCTAGTAGTTTTTGGGTAGAGACTTTAGGTTTTATAAATAGTGACAGTTTTACTTCTTCCCTTCTAATTTTAATGGCTTTTCTTTTCCTTGCCTGATTGTCAAAGCTAGGATTTCCAACTATGTTGAGTAGAAATGGCAAGAATGTTTCTGAATTTAGAGGAAAGGATTTTTTTAGCTTTTCACCACTATGATGTCAGCCATTGGTTTACCAAAAGTGGTCTTTATTATTTTGAGATGTGTTCTCTCTACACCCATGTTGATGAAAGTTTTTAGCATGAATGTACATTGAACTCTGTCAAATGTGATTTTTGTGTCTATCGAGATAATGATTTGATTTTTATCCGTCTCATTGTTAATGTGGTAATAACATTGATTGATCTGCAAATAGTGAACCATCCCTGGAATGAAGCCAACTCGGTCATGGAATATGAATGCTCCTTTTTATATATTGTTCGATTTGGTTTGCAAATACTTTGTTGAGGACTTTTGCATCTGCACTTATAAGGGATATTGGCCTTTTCTTTCTAAGTAATGTTTTTTAGTCTCCTTTTGACGTCAGGGTAATAGTAGCTTTATAGAATGAATTGGGAGTGTTCTATCCTCCTAAATTTTTTAGAATACTTTGAGAAGAATAGGTAGTATCTATTCCTAATGTGTTTGGTAGAAATCCCCTGTGAAGCTGTTGGGTCCCTGACTTTTGATGGCTGGGAGGTTTTTGTAAAATCACCAGATTTCAGTACTAGCGATCAGTCTATTCAAACTGCTTCTTCTTGATTCAGTCTTGGCAGGTTGTATGTTTCTAACAATTTGTCCACTTCTTTGTTGTCCAACTTCTTGCATAGAATGGTTCATAGTATTTTTATGATTTTTTTGTATTTGTGTGATATCAGTTGTTATTTCGCCTCTTATTTTTTAAATTTTGTTTGAGTCCCTCTTTTTTTCCTTGTGAGCCTGGCTAAAGGTTTATCCACTTTGTTTACCTTTTAAAAAATGCAGCTAGTGGTTTCATTAATCTTTTCTATTTTTCTTTTTTGGGGGTGTGGCCTACACTGGCATCGTATGAAATTTCCCAAGCCAGGGATCAAAACCACAGCTGCAACCCATACCCAATCTTTAATCCAGTGCTCCAGGTCAGGGATCAAACCTTTGCCTCACTAGCTACCCAAGCCACTGCAGAGACAATGCTGGATCCTTAACACACTACACCACAACACTCTAGATCTTTTCTACCTTTTTATTTTTCCTTTCATTTTTTTATTTTTGCTATTTTAGGGCTGTACCCACATCATATGGAGTTTCCAAGGCTAGGGGTCAAATCGGAGCTGTAGCTGCTAACCCACACCACAGCCACAGCAACGAGAGATCTGAGCCACATCTGTGACATACACCACAGCTCATGGCAACACCGGATCTTTAACCCACTGAGCAAGGCCAGGGATAGAACTCGTGTCCTCATGTATACCAGTTGAGTTCGTTAACTGCTGAGAACTTGCTACAAAGGGAAATCTCTATTTTATTAACTTACTCTTTGATCTTTATTATCCCCAACCATCTGCTGGTTTGGGGCTTTGTTCTTTTACTAAAATCTTTAGCTTAAGTAAGGTTGTTTGAGATTTTTTTTTCCTTCCTGATGCAGTATTTGCTGCATCTCATTTTGGAGTGTTGTGTTTCACTTTTATTTGGCTCAAGGTATGTTGTGACTTCCTCTTTGATATCTTCACTGACCATTGGTTTTTTAGTAGCACATTATTTAGTCTCCACGTGTGCGTTCTTTTCCCATTTTTCTTTCCGTAACTGTTTTCTAGTCTCATACTTTGTGGTCAAAAAAATGCTTGAAATAATTTCTATCCTCTTAAATTTGTTGAGACATGTTTCAGGGCCTGGAGAATAACCCAGGTGTGCTTGAAAAGAATGTATATCCTGCTTTTTTTGGGAAGTGATGTCCTACAGAAATTTATTAAGTGCAACTAGTCTATTGTATTGCTTAAGACCACCACTACTCCATTGCTTTTCTGTCTGGATGTTCCATCAATTGACATGAGTAGAGTGTTAAACTCCCCTACTATACTGTATTATTGACAATTTCTCCTTTTATGTATGTTAGTATTTGCTTTATATATTTAAGTGCTCCTGTCTTGGATTCATATATAATATCCACTATATATATTGGTCCCGTTGTCATTATATAATACCCTTCATTGTTTATGTTATAGTCTTTGTTTAAATGTATTTTGTATGATATAAGTATTAATACTCCCATTTTCTTGTCATTGACATCAGCATGAAATATTTTCCATCCCCTCACAGTCTACATGTGTTTTGAGCTCTAAAGTGAGTCTCTTGAAAGCAGCATATAGAAGGATTGCTGATTTTTTTTTTTAACTGATTGACTATTCTATGTCTTTTTAACTGACTGGCTATTATATGTCTTTGACTGCAGCATTCAGTCTACTGGCATTTAAAGTAATTATTGATAGATAAGTACTTACTGCCATTTCATTACTTGTTTTCTGGTTGTTTTTGTAGGTCTCTGTTCACCATTTCTTTTCTTGCCTTGTGGATCGATGATTTTCTTTACTGGATGCTTATGTTCCTTTATTATTTGTTTTTGTGTATCTATTGTAGTTTTTGATTTAGGGTTACCATGGGTTTCATATAGGTTGATTTATAGCTATATCTACTTGTTTTGAACTGGTAGTCATTTAAATATTAAACACATTCTAAAAGATCTACATTTATTACTCCTCTCTCACACATTTTATGTTTTGATGTCATATTTTACATCTTCATGTTTATTCCTAACCTATTTTTTGTACTTACAGATGTTTTCACAATTTTTTGTCTTCTAATCTTCATACTGACTTATTTAAGTGGTTGGTCCACATCCTTACCATCTATTTGCCTTTACCAGCATGACTCAACCTTTTCTATAGATCCCTACTTCTTTTTCACTTTAACATTTTTGTCCTCCTAAAGTGAGAGTACATATAAACATTTCTTTTTGTTTTTTGTTTTTTGTCATTTTCAAGGCCGCACCTGCAGCATGTGGAGGTTCCCAGGCTAGGGGTCTAATCGGAGCTACAGCTGCTAGCTTATGCCACAGCCACAGCAATGCGGGATTCGAGCTACGTCTGCTATCTACACTACAGCTCATGGCAACACCGGATCCTTAAGCCACAGAGCGAGGCCAGGGATCAAACCCGCAATCCTCATGGCTCCTAGTCAGATACATTTCTGCTGAGCCACGACGGGAACTCCTTAACATTTCTTTTAGGGTAGGTTCTTGTTCACTGGTTTTTACTTTTTAGGGCTGTACCCATGGCATATGGAAGTTTCCACGCTAAGCGTATTATCAGAGCTATAGGTGCTGGCCTATGTCACAGACACAGTAACGCAGGATCTGAGCCATGACTAACCTACACCATGGCTCAGGGCAATGCCAGATCCCCGACCCACTGAGCAAGGCCAGGGATCAAACCCACAACCTTATGGACACTAGTCGGATTCATTTCCATTGAGCCACAACAGGAACTCCCTAGGGCAGGTTTAATATTGTTGAACTTGTCTCAAGTTCTTTGACTCTCTATTCTATATACTTTAATTTTTTGGAGTATAGTTGACTTAAAATGTTTTGTGAGTTTCAGGTACACAGCAAAGTGAATCAATTACACATATACATATATACATTGTTATTCAGATTCTTTTCCCATACAGGTTATTACAGAATATTGAATAGATTCCCCTGTGCTATACAGTAGGTCCTCATTAGGTATCTATTTTATATATAGTAGTGTGTATCTGTTAATCCCAACCTTCTAATTTATCACCCTCCCCTCACGTTTCCCCTTTGGGAACCTTAAGTTTGATTTCAAAATTTTTGAGTCTGTTTCTGTTTTATAAATAAGTTAATTTGTAACATTTTTATTAGATTCAACACACAAGTTATATCCTATGATATTTGTCTTTCTCTGTCTTACTTTGCTTAGTATGATAATCTCTAAGTCCATCCACGTTGCTGCAAATAGCATTATTTCTTCTGTTTTAATGGCTTATTAATATTCCACGGTATTTTTGTACCACATCTTCTTTGTTCATTCCTCTCTTAATGGAGATTTAGGTTGCTTCTATGTCTTGGCTATTGTAAATAATATTGCAATGAACATTGGGGTGCATTATCTTTTTGAATAATGGGTTTCTCTGGATATAAGCCCCAGGGTAGGATTGCTAGATAATATGGTAGTTCTACATTTAGTTTTTTAAGGAACCTCCATGCTGTTCTACATAGTGGTAGTACCAATTTACACTTGCACCAACAATGTGAGAGTGCTCTGTTTTCTTCACACCCTCTCCACCATTTATTGCTTTTAGACTTTTGATAATGGCCATTCTGACTGATGTAAGGCGATACCTCACAGTAGTTTTGATTTGCATTCCTCTAATTAGTGACATTAAGCATATTCTCATTTGGCCATGTACCTTTTGGCCATATGTCTTCTTTACAAAAAATGTCTATTTAGACCTTCTGACCTTTTTTTTTTTTTTGGTTTGAATTGTTTGTTTGTTTCATATAAAGCTCCATGAGATGTTTGTATATTCTGAGATTAATCCCTTGTTGGTCACTTTGTTTGCTAAGATTTTCTCCAATTCTGTGAGTTGCCTTTTCATTTTTTTATGGTTTCCTTTGCTGTATTACTATAGGAGGTGGGTCCAAAAAAGATACTGCTATAATTCAAGTCAGAGTGTTTTGCCTGTGTTTTCCTCTAGGAGTTTTATAGTATCTGGCCTTACATCTAGGTCTTTATTTTTATTTTCGTGTGTGATGTTAGAGAATGTTCTAATTTCATTCTTTTACATGTAGCTATCCCAGTTTTCTGAGCACCGCTTATTTAAGAGACTGTATATACATGCCTCCTTTGTCATAGATTAGTTTGACTAGGTGTGTGGGTTTATCTCTGGGCTTTCTATCACGTTCCACTGATTTATATTCCTGTTTCATGACTGTTGCTTTGTAGTTAAGTCTGAAGTTAAGGAGAAGGACACCAATTCCATTTTTCTTTTTCAAGAGTGCTTTGGCTATTCAGGGTCCTTTATGTTTCCAAACAGATTTAAAAAAATTTCTTTTTCTTCTAGTTCTGTGAAAACTGCCCTTAGTAATTTGATGGGGGACTGCAGTGGATCTGTAGATTGCCTTGGGTGGAACAGTCATTTTGAAAATGTTGATTCTTCCAATCCAAGGATATGGTATATCTTTCCATCTGTTTGTATCGTTTTTAATTTCTTTCATCAACATCTTTTACTTATCAGAGTACAGGTCTTTAGCGTCTGTGGTGGGTTTATTCCTAGGTATTTTATTTTCTTTGATGTGATGATAAATGGGATCAATTCCTGAATTCTTTTTCTGACCTTTTATTGTTAGTGTATAGACATGCAAGAGATTTCTGTGTATTAATTTTGTACCCTGAAACTTTACTGAATTCACTGATGAGCTCTTGTAGATTTCTGGTAGCATCTTTAGGCTTTCCTATGTATGGTATCATATCATCTGCAAACAGTGACAGTTTTATTTCTTTTCCGATTTGGATTCATTTTATTTATTTTCTTCTCTGATTGCTACGGATAGGACTTCCAAAACTATATTGAATAAAAGTGTTGAGCATGGACTATGGACATCCCTGTCTTCTTACTGACCTTAGCAAAAATGCTTTCAGCTTTTAACCAATGGTTTGTCATATATGGCCTTTATTACACCAAGGTAGATTCCCTCTGTGCCAACTTTCTGGAGAGTTTTAAATTATAAATGGGTGCTGAAATTTGTCCAAAGCTTTCTTTTTGCATTTATTGACATGATCATATGACTTTTGTTCTTCAATTTGCTAATAGGGTATATCAAATTGATTCAGTTGTGGATATTGAAGAATCCTTGCATCCCTGGAATAAATTTTATTTAAACATGATGTATGACCCTTTTAATGTATTTTTAGATCCAGTTTGCTAATATTTTGTTGATGATTTTTGCATCTATGTTTATCAGTGCTATTGGCCTGTAACTTTGTGTGTGTGTGGTACCTTTCTCTGGTTTTGGTATCAGGGTCACGGTGGCCTCAAAGAGTGAGCTTGGGAGTGTTCCTTCATGTGCAATTTTCTGAAAGAGTTTCAAAAGGACAGGTGTTAATGCTTCTCTAAATGTGTGATAAAATTTGTCTGTGAAGCCATCTGGTCCTGGACTTTTGTTTGTTGGAAGTGACTGGACTATTCAAATTTTCTATTTGTCCCTATTTCAGTCTTGGAAGGTTAAACCTTTTGAAGAATTTGTCCACTTCTTCCAGGCTGTCCATTTTATAGGCACATATTTGCTTGTAGTACAGTCCTTTGTATTTCCTGTCCCAGCTGATTTCCTCACTGATAAGGGGGCTTCCTTGGAGGGAGGAACCTAACCTCTTCTTCAGCTCCCTTGTCAAGAAGCAGGTCTCAACCTGCTTCTGCCTCTTTTATTTTCTTCTTTGACCCTACCTGGTTACATGGAGAACCTTCTTGTCCTTTCAGGTGTTGGAGTTCTTCTGCCTGTGTTCAGTAGGTGTTTTGTGAGGACTGTTCCATTTGTAGATGAATTCCTGATGAATCTGTGGAAAGAGGAGAGTCCCATGGCTTTAATCCACCATCTTTATTCTCCTCTTCTCTCCTTCTACTCTAAATAACTTGCTGGGTAGAGTATCCTTTGTTGCAGGTTTTTCCCTTTCAGTACTTTGAATATATCATTCCACTTCCTTCTGGCCTGCAATGTTTCTGTGAAGAAAGCAGCTGAATGCCTTGTGTGGATTCCTTTGTATGATTTGTTTTTTTCTCCTTCTTCCTTTAGAATTGTGTCTTTAAATTTTGCCACTCTAATTATGTCTTGGTGTGGCCTGTTTGGCTTCATGCTGTTGAGGACCCTCTGTGCTTCCTGTACCTGGATAACTGTTTCCATCTGCAAGTCTGCAAAGTTTTTAGCCATAATTTCATCAAATATATTTTTGATAACCTTCTCTCTCTCTTGCCTTCTGGGACACCTAGTGGATATTGGTACACTTAATGTTATCTCAGATCTCAAACTATTTTCACTTTTAAAAATTTTGTTTTTCTCTATGTTGTTTTGATTGGGTGATTTCCATTATTCTGTCTTCCAGATCACTTCTGTACTCTTCTTTATCACTTAGTCTGTTATTCATTCCTTCTATTTAATTGTTCATTTCAGATTGAGTCTTTTTTATATTTTCCATTTCTATGTTAAAAATTTCAATATGTACATCTACATTTTCCCTAATTTAAGTTAACATTTTTATTACCAATGCTTTTAAACCTTATCTGGTAAATTGTTTATTTCGGTTTCATTATCTTTTCAGGGTTTTTTTTTTCTCTAGCTCTTTCAACTGAGAACAGTTCCTCTGCCCTTAATATTGCTTAACTTTCTCTGCCTTTATGAATTTACATGAAATAGTTACTATTGTGGTCTTGAAGGAGTGTTCTTATATAGGAGCATCCCCATGTGTCCAATGCCTTTGGTGAAAAAGACGGGTTTTTGCAGATGCAAGTCATGTCTTTCCCCAGGGTATGCTGGTAGCTATCAACTTAGTAGTGAGTGGGGTGGAAGATGGAGTAGCTAGAGCTGGAGCCAGGTTGCTGCCACCACCCTACCAGGGCTGAGGTGATCCCAAGTTGCTAGAGCAAAAGCCCTGAAAGTCAGACCCAAGCTGGCTTCATTCCCCTTAAGTATGTGTTTTTCCTTCTCCTGGCACCAGGAGCACTGCCCTAGAGGGATGAGTGACTCAAATGGGGCTCATGTGGCCTCTCAGCCAGAGAGCAGGTGGATTCTCCGTGTGTACTGAGGCGTGAGCTGTGGTGGAGAAGTCATCATCAGAGATTTGGGCTGTTTCTGATGCACTGCTTAAATAAGCACCAACAGTTGCTGGTACCACCCCACTCAGGCTAGAAATCTACTCTATGACCTGGTCCCCTCTGCACCCAATTTTCAAGTTTTCTCACAAGTTGCAGCTGTCCCAGACCCAGGGCTGCACTGTGATGTGGAGTGACTGGGGCCAGAGTGTTTGCTCAGTGCAGGCTGGGATGCACACGTATGCAGTTCCAGGAAATTTGGTAGCACTAGAGCAACCTTCACCTCCCTGCCTCACAAGCAATGCAGCACACGTGTGCTATTCACAAGTAAAGTCCAGGCTTCCTACAGTCCTCCTTTTAGTCCCAGTGGTCCTCCAACTAGCCAAGGGAATGTCTCTCCACCATTTAGGGCTCTGGGACTGGGGTGTCTAATCTGTGGCTCTTGCCACTCCCCAAGGTGGGAATCTGCTCTTGAATTATCCCTTTTCCTGAGTTGCCTCCCAGGCTTACAAGTTCTAGCCCAAACACGTTTCTTTCTTCCTATCTGATTAAATGCATACCTTTCCTACAGCCTTGATTGTACAGTAGTCCTGCCAGCTTAAAGTTAGTTTTCCAGTAAGAAATCCTTTTATTCCAACCAATCCTCTCATCTGAAGATAGTGCAGTAAAAATTTT
Organism: Catagonus wagneri; assembly: GCA_004024745.2. Lineage (NCBI taxonomy): Eukaryota > Metazoa > Chordata > Mammalia > Artiodactyla > Tayassuidae > Catagonus > Catagonus wagneri. Next base: position 20,434,929 of record PVHT020000022.1, on the reverse strand, counting down.
TAAGTACCAAAAGAAAAAAAAAAGCTGTTAATGCTGAATTCTATATTAGTGAGAATATCTTTCAAAAATGAAAATAACATAGAGATTTCTGTTCAGGTATATTAAAAACTGAAAGAATTCATTACCAAAAGATGTACACAATAATAAATATTAGAGGTAGCCCTTTTTGAAGAAAGAAAATGAAATCAAATGTAAATCTGAAGCTACAGAAAGGAATGAAGAACAACAGAAATGGTTCGCAGTAGAGAAAGATGAGAATGACCAGTATTGGTTAGATCCAAGATTCCAGGCTAAACTCAGACAAGAATTTGAATACCTGGGATACTAATGGTCTGGAAACCAATAAAGAGGCCAAGATGTTGAATAGGAAGATCCTGAACTCACCTCCTCCTAAGGATATGGTAGGTCTACAGCTACATAAGAAACAATTCCCTCTTAAAAAGAATAAAACAAAAAGCTGGCTAGGTGATGATTATGCATTGAAGCAGGCAGGACAGCCTAAGACACACCTCACTCTAAATCCACCCCTGGCATGGCAACTGACAATCAGGAGCAAGTCCAAAACCTAAAGCTTCTCCTCAAGGAGAAAAGGATTTGAAACCCATATTAGGAACCTCAAAGTTTAGGATCTGTACCTGAGAGATGAGTCCCCAAAAGATCTAACTTTGCAAACCAATGAGGCTCATATCCTGAGACCCACAAAACTGTAGCTGACTGGGAAGGCTCATCCATCCCATAACTCAGCTCAGAGGCAGCCAATCATGCTCAGACTTACACTGAACGAGACTCACTTCCTTATATTCAAGTGTTGTTCCTAGATTCAAACACTTCTAGGAACCTGCTCGAATACTCTATGGGGATGAAGATTGATGAGCACCATTTTTGCACTTTCTCTTTGCCATGCTTCAGAATACCAATATCTCCTGCAAGGGAGTTTTACTTGAGTCTGGTACTCTGATAGTGATAACTGCCACCCAGGGGATGCCTCTTGACTGTCTAGCCCTAAAAGCCAGCTTGCTTTCCTGGTAGAATGAGACTGTAATAATTGGTGTTGCCCAGAAAAGAACACATACCCCTGTCTGGCACTTCAGTTTTTTTATGGCTGTTGTCAGGGTACACCTTTACATCACCTAGCTCTAGAGACCAGTGGGATTATACTCATGGGCCCCACAGAATTATAATCAATGGAAAAAGAGTTCAGCAAGAACAACAGACCCACCAGTGTGGTCCTTATGACTGTGGATTGAGAGGCAGGATTCTCATTGAATATGCATGTAGAGGCTGACTACAATCCTTTCCAGAGACCTTGGAAGGTGGGGCCATCATCTTCACACTTGCCCTATGCCACACTCAAGAGCACAAGAGTTTCCTGGAGGGAATTTTACATATAGCTGGTGCCCTAGTTTTTATATCCAGTGCCTTGGTTTTTGCAACAGTCACTCAAGGGATGCCCCTTGATCACTTGGATCTAGTAGCCATGGAATCTTGCATTCCTGGGTCACAAGGGACTAGTGAAATCAGAGAAACAGTTCTTGTTAGTCTGTTAACCCCACCAGCACTCAGTGGACAGGAGACAAGCACACCACCTAGTCTTTCTGTTAAAAAAAAAAAAAGGCCAATCTGCAGGTCCTGGAGGTCTGTCCTGAGGTTTGGCACACATCTTGTGGACTACAAAGCTGCTCTCAGGGAATGCAGGCCATGGATACCATTTTGGTGCTCTTTCTTCCCTGCTCCAACCCATCCCTGCTGCGATCTCCCAAAACAGGGCTTACACAGTCTCTAGAATTCTTATTTTTATCCCTGTTGTGAAAGGATACTTAGAGATCACCTTCCCAGTGGAACTTATTACACTTTCAGTCCCAATTGACTGTATATATTTGTATACTTTTAGAAGCTGCTGCATAAACATGTAGCTTCTTAATGGCCTTAATCTAGGTGGAGATTCTCCACTTAGGGACAATGAAAGATTCTGGCACATCCTTTACCACTGGGAGTTATTTAAAATATAATAGGCAGCTTGGACAATCACAAAGGTTTGAGAGATGACAGAGATCTGGGGGCAGGGTTGAAAGACAAGGTTCACTTTCTACATGAGGCCACTCCTTCAAGACTGGGAAAGATGGTTGTTTCATCTATAGTATGGAAAACAACACACAGAGTCAAGCAAAATGAAGAAACAGAGGAATACATTCCAAATGAAAGAAAAAGATAAAACCTCAGAAAAACCTTACTGAAACAGAGATAAGTAATTTACTCAATAAAGTATTCAAAGTAATGATCAAAACATGCTTACTGAACTGTTGAGAAGAATTGATGAACACACTGAGAACTTCAACAAAGGGATGGAAAAGCACAAGAAAGTAGCAAACAGAAATTACAGAGCTGAAAAATACACTAAAGGTGTTTAATGTAAGACTAGATGAAGCAATAGAAAGGATCAGTCAACAAAAAGACAAGGCAGGAGAACTCACCCAAATAGAAAAAGAAACATAATAAAGAATGAGATAAAAGCCCTGTAATAAAGACTAAGGGGCTTCTGGGACAATATATTAATCAAATAGACTAGAATTTGCATTATAGGGGTCCAAGAGGGAGAACAGAGAAAGAGAGGAGCAACAATATTGTTTGAAAAAAAAAATCACTGAAAATTTCCCTAAACTCAAGAATAAAAGACTTCCAGATGCAGGAAGTTCAGAGTTGCAAATAGGATGAACCCAAAGAGACCCACATCAAGACACATTATAATGAAAATATTAAAAGTTAAAGACAAAGAGAGAACATGAAGAGTGTCAAGAGAAAAAGACTTGTTCTGTACAAGGAACTCCCCATAAGAAAATCAGATTTTTTTTCAGAAATTTTGCACAGCAGAAGAGGGTGGAACAATACATTCAAAGTGCTGAAAGAAAAAGGAAAAAAAAACCTTCCAAACAAGAATACTCTACCTGTCAAAATTATCATTCAGAATTGAAGGAAGAAAGAAAGAATTTTACAGACAAGCAAAAGTTAAAGGAGTTCATCACTACTAAATCAGTCTTAGAGGATGTTTTAAAGGGTCTTCTTTAAAGTGAAATCTAAGGATACTAATTAATAATAAGTAAAGATATGAAAGAATAAACATGACTGAGAAGGTAAATATATAGTAAAGGTAGTGGATTAATCAGTTATAAAGTTAGTCTGAAAGTTAAGGAACAAAAGTGGTTAAAGTAACTATGATTACAATAATTAGCTAAGGGATAGACAATATAAAAAGATATAAAATGTGACATCAAAAATACAAAATATGGTGAGGAATAGTAAAAATACTGAAATTTAGAATAGGATCAAATTAAGTTCTTATCAACCTAAGAGAGACTGTTATAAGTTGTTATATGTAGGCCTTCTGGTAACTACAAAGTAAAAACCTATAATAAATGCATAAAGAACAAAAAGAAGGGAGTACAGGTATATTGCTGAAGCAAAGTCATCAAACCAAAAAGGAAGAAAGTAAGAGAAGAAGAAAGGAACAGAGTGGAATTCTTTACAACCAGTAAACAATTAACAAAAAAGCATGTACATACCTGTCAATAATTACTTTAAATGTAAATGTAGTAAAATCTACAACCAAAAGGCACAGAGCAGCTGGGTAGATAAAAAAAAAAAAAAAAAAAAATAGGCGAACATATATACTGCCTACAGAAGACTCTCTAGATGTAAGGGCATAGAGAAAAAAAAGATTATTCCATGCAAATGAAAACCAAAAGAAAGCTGGAGTAGCTATACTTCTATTATACATAAGGACTTTAAAACAGGACTGTAATAAGAGACAAAGATGGGCATTATATAATGACAAAGAGGTCAGTCCAGCAAAAGAATATAACATTTGTAAATATTTATGCACTCAACACAGAAGAACCTAAATATAGAAAGCAAATATTAAGAGACCTAATGTGAGAAAGAAAAGCGATAAAATACTAGTAGAGCATTTTAATACCCTACTTACATCAACATATAGATCATCCAGGCAGAAAAATCATTAAGTAAACACTGGCATAAAAGACATATTAGAACTGATGAACTTAATATATGTATACATAATAACTAAATGCAGCACAATACACAGTCCTTTCAAGTGAATATTAAACATTTCTAAGAATAAACCATATATTGGAATGCAAAACAAGAATCAATATAATTAAGAAGACTGAAGTCATATTAAGCATCTCTTCATAATGGTATGAAACTAAAAATTAATTACATGAAAAAAGCTGGAAAATTCAAAGACAGGTGGAGACTAAAGAGCATGCTACTAAACAACCAATGGGTCAAAGAAGAAAACAAAAGAGAAACAAAAAATATTGTGAGACAAACAACAATGGAAATATAACACGTGTGGAATGCAATGAAAGCAGTTTTAAGAGGGACGTTCATAGTAATAAATGCCTATCTCATGAAACAAGAAAACTCTCAAATAAACAATCTAACTTCATACCCCAAGGTAACTAGAAAAAGAAGAACAAAAATAGTAGAAGGAAGGAAACAATGAAGATTAAATCAATAATAAATGAAATAGAGGCTAAAAAGAAAATAGAGAAGATCAAAATTAAGAGCTGGTTCTTTGAAAAGATAAATTAAAACTGACAAGCCTTTAGCTATAATTAGCAGGATAAAAAGAGAGAGAGAGAACTCAAATAAAATAAAAAACTAAAAGAGGAGATGTTACAACTGAGGCCACAGAAGTATTCATAAGAAAATACTTTTAATAAATACATTTCAACAAATTAGACAACTTAGAAAAAATGGATAAATTCCCAGAAACATACCATCCACCAAGACTGAGTCAATAAGAAATAGAACACCTAAACAGAACAGTTACCAGCAAGGAGATTGAATCAGTAATCAAAACCTCCCAACAAAGTCAGGACCAGACAGCTTCATGAATTTTAAAAGAAGAATTAATACCAATTCTTCTCAAACTCTTCCAAAATATTTAAGTGGAGGGAGCTTTTCTAAACTCATTTCACAAGGCCAGTATTACCCTGATACCAAAACCAGAAAATGACAGCACAAGAAAATAAAATTATAGGCCAATATCCTTGATGAACATAGATGTAATATCCTTAACAAAATATGAGCAAACAGAATTCAACAATATATTAAAAGGATTATACACCAAGATCAAGTGGGATTTATCTCAAGGATGAAAGGATATGTCAACATCTGCAAATCAGTCAATATGATATATCACATTACAAAATGAAGGATAAAAGTTATATGCTAATCTCAATACATGAAGAAAAATCTTTCAACTATATTCAATTTACTTTCATGATTAAAACCTCCCTCTACATAATGAAGGCCATATAAGCCCACACTTAGCATTATAGTTAATAGTGAAAAGCTGAAAGTTTTTCCTCTAAGATCAGGAAGACAAGAATATTCACTCCTACCACTTTTATTCAACATAGTACTGGAAGTCCTAGCCAGAGCAGTTAGGCAAGAAAAATAAATAAAAGGCATCCAATTGGAAAGGAAGAACTAAAACTGTCACCATTTACAGATGACATGATATAAAAAACCTAATGACTCCATCAAAAACTGTTAGAACTGCTGAGAACTAATAAATAAATGAAGTACATTTGCAGTGCACAAAATCAATATGTATGTTGTGTTTCCATATACTAATAATGAAATAACAGAGAAATTAAGAAAACAATCCCTAGGAATGAGTTTAACTGAGGAGGTGAAAGACCTATATATTGAAAACTACACAACATTAATGAAAAAAACACAAATGAATGGAAAGATATTTTGTCCTCATGGATTTAGAGAATCAATATTGTTAAAATGTCTGTAAGACCCCCAAACAAACTATAGATTTGATGTTATTCTTATCAAAATTTCAATGGCATTTTTCAAAAAAAAATCCTAATATCTAATGGAACCACAAAAAAAAATAGTCAAAGCAATTGTGAAAAAAACAGAAAAGTTGGAGGCACTATGCACTATGATTTCAAACTATATTACAAGCTATAGTAGCTAAAAAATATGGTACTGGCCTAAAATACACACATAGACTGATGGAACAGAAAAGAGAGCCCAGATACAAAAACAAGCTTATACGGTCAAGTAATTTACAGCAAAGGATCCAAGAATATACAATAGTGAAAGGAAAGTCTTTTCAGTACATGGTGTTGGGAAAACAGGACAGCCACAAGACAAAGAATGAAAGTATACCACTATCTCACATCAGATATAAAAATTTACTCAAAATGTATTAAAGGCTTAAGCATAATACCTGAAACCCTAGAATTCCTAGAAGAAAACAGAGGCAGTAAGTTCCTTGACCTAGATCTTGATGATGATTTTTTTTAATCTGACACCAAAAGCAAAAGCAACAAAAGTGAAAATAATTAAGTGGGACTACATCACACTAAACAGCTTCTGCGCAGCAAAGGAGACTATCAACAAAATAAAAAAGCGATCTACTGGATGAGAGAAAATAACTTGTAAATCATATATCTGATAAAGGGCTAATATCTAAAATATACTTTAAAAACTTATATAATTCCACAACAAAAAGACAAACAATTCAATTTAAAAATGGGCAGAGGCTCTAAACAAATATTTTTCTAAAGAAGACATACAGGCATAACTTGTTCTATTGTGCTTGACTTTACTAGTCTTCCCAGATATTGAGTTCTTTACAAATTGAAAGTTTGTGGCAACTGTAGGACAACCAAGCCTTTGGGGGCCATTTTCAACATTATTTGGTCATTTTGTATCTCTGTGTCACATTTTGGTAATTGTCCAAATATTTCAAACCCTCCTTCAGCAAAAAGATTACAACCCACTGAAAACTCAGATGATGGTTAGCATTTTTTTAGCAATAAAGTGTTTTTAATTAAAGCACGTACACTATTTTTTAGACATAATGCTATTGTATACTTAGTAAACTATAATATGGTATAAATATGACTTTCATGTGTACTTGGAAATCAAAAACATTGTGTGAGTCATTTTACACAAACATTCGCTTTATCATGGTAGTCTAGAAAAAAATCCACAGTATCTCCTAGACATGTACTAACTGATGTACTAACTGATGGCCAACAAATACATGAAAAGATGGTCAACATTGGTAATTATTAGGAGATTGCAAATCAAAACCACACTGAGATATTTCACACCTTGTGGAAGGGCTATTGTCAAAAAGACAAAAAATAACAAATGTGGTAAGGATGCGAAGAAAAGAAAACCCTTGTGTTCTATTGATGGGAATGTAAATGCGTGCAGCAACTTTCAAAACAATATAGAGGTTCCTCAAAAAAATAAATACAGAACTACCAAGTGGTCCAGCAATTCTACTTCTGGGTATTTATCCAAAGAAAATAAAAACACTAACTTGAAAATATATTCTAATGTTCACTGCAGCATTATTTACAATAGCCAACATATGGAAATAACCTAGGCATTCACTGGTGCATGACAGGATAAAGAAACTGTGGTATATGTACATACAATGGATATTCAGCTGTAAAAAGGAATGACACCTGCAATTTATGACAACATGGATAGGCCTCACAGACATTATGCTAAATGAAATGTCAGCAAGACAAAACAAATGCTTTATGATCTCTCTCATACGTGGAATCTAAAGAAAAAAAAGGCTCAGAAATACAGAAAACAGAATGGGATTGCTGGTTGCCAGAGGCAGTGAAAGAAATGGGTGAAGGGAGTCAAAAGGAAAAAAAAAAGAAAGACTAATAAAAATAAAAGCCCATCAGCTTTTCACCTAAACGTCTTAGCATTTACTAGTGATATTGCCTTGATCTATGGGGAAAAAAAGAAGTCAATGAAGGAGTAAGCTTAAAATATGATATAAAATAGGGGGATTCAAATACTGGCTTTGAAAAGTCACCAGTGAACTAAATGAGAGCAATTAGAACAACAAAGTAATTGAGACAACATCCAGATGAGTAATACATTAAAATTAAATATTCGGGAATTCCCATTGTGGTTCAGCAGTAATGAACCCAATTAATAGCCATGAGGGTGCGGGTTTGATCCCTGGCCTTGCTCAGTGGGTTAAGGGTCCAGCATTGCCATGAGCTCTGGTATAGGTCACAGACCAGCTCAGATCTGGCATTGTGGCTGTGGCGTAGGCCGGCAGCTACAATTCTAATTTAACCCCTAGCCTGGGAACTTCCATATGTCACAGGTATGGACCTAACAAGAAAAAAAAAATTAAATATCACATACAAATGATTAAGTATAAATAAAGTATAAATTATTAATTTAATTATTAAGTGTAAATTGTCACACCTAAAAAGTATACTGGTAACAATTAAGCTGTAGTAAGGTTAAATAAGAAAAAATTCTGTCATATGAATCTTACTTTTTTAAATGAAGTACCCGAGGATGAACTGAAGTCATACATAAACATTTACCTTGTTTTAAACAAAAAAATAATCTTGCAACTAGAATAGATAATTTCCCTCTTAGTAAATGCTTTCAGGCTAGGGGTCAGGCAGGTTGTAGATTTGAAGATCTTCAAGTTTCCTCCTAATTCTAAGATTTAGATTCCAGGACATAAGGGCAAAATAAGCAACTTACAGAAAAATGTAATATCATATGAAAATACAAACGAATTATTGATAGTAACTATGTTTATATTACCGAATGTTATCTATAAAACTCTGAACAAAGATAATTCATAAACTTTTACCAACGAATAATAAAAACAAGTGTTTTTCCCCTTATCAAATATCTCTAAAATTTTAATAAATTACAAACCTGTCTTTTAGGTGTTCTGATTTTCTCATGAGAGGTAAAAATGTTAACGAGATATGAATAGTAAAGAGTGGGAAGACTTAGAAGAAACTGAAAATGAAAAATAACTGGATAATTTTAAACTGCCTACATTAAATATTTATTCTCACAAAAAATTACCTTTTCTTCTCTCTGCCATAAATGTATTCAACTCTTGTATTTTCGCTTTATCAACAGACATATGTACTTTAAGTTTATCCAATTCTTCTTGAAGATTCATCCTAGGAAAATTAACATAAACAATTATTTAAAATTTGTAAGTTAAGGAATATTGAAGCAAACATGTAAAAGCAGGAAAATATTTAAAATATATGAATTAGCAGTAAAATAAAAGCGAGAGTACATTAATATTAAATCCTAACAATTAAAATTGAATTTTAATGAGGATCTAGGAAGTAAAATTTTTCAAGTGTATTTTTTTTTTTGCTTTGTAGGGCCGCACGTGTAGTATATGGAAGTTCCCTGGCTGGGTTGAATGGGAAATACAGCTGCAGGCCTACACTTCAGCCATAGCAATGCAGGATCCAAGCTGCAGCTCACAGCAGTGCTGGATACTTTAAACCACTGAGCAAGCCCAGGGATTGAACCTGCATCCTCATGAATACCAGTCGGGTTTGTTAGCACTGAGTCATGACAAGAACTCTCTTCAAGTGACTTTTAACTTTATCTAAATAAACATGCTAAATACTTAAAACATATACTATATAACTTAAAAATCATCTATTGCTTTACTACATCATTTTCTAACACAGACCTGCTATGTCAAGTAGCAATAAAAAACGTTAATACATACAACTGAAAGCTGAGTAAATCTCTAAATGACAAGTTTAGCCAAAAAAAAAAAAAAAAACCTTACTACTACAATGGAATTGAACTGGATCATATAATGCCCATGGAGACCTCACACCTGGAGTTCTGAGTGGAGATGAAATTTTATATACAAGGTTCTTCACAGCTGAGAGACAAGAATGGACTAATTTTAGGAAGCTGGGAGACATGCCGAATGAAAACCTGAATATGTGAGGTTCTCTAGTTCAAGTTCCATTAAAGATAGTCTTCCTAGCCCCATTGTGAGGGCAAGACAGAGTCAACCATGTGAGATTAGAATCATAAACCTATATTAATAGTTTCAAAATTGAGCCACTATATATCATAGAGACCTGAAGAAATGACATCAATGTAAAAACTGGTTTATGGTCATTGTACTCTAGAGTTCAGGCAGAGACCATCATCCACTACACACAGGTTTCTACAACTGAGAGAATGGACAGACAGAAAACCACCACAGAAAATAATTCTCAAAGAAGTTAAGTTTGCAGATAAGAATAAATATACAAAGTCATGAATGACAGTCTATATATCACCCCACTCAAAATGGGAGAATGCACAACAAGGAAAGAGATAGGATAGTTCAAAATAAGCTCTTATAAAATTAGAGTTTTTACAATGTTGATAAAAAGGAAAAAGAGGTGATAAACCTATATGAAAAGGGGCACAGGTTTATGGAACAAGAGAGAACAAATAAAAAAGAACCAAATAATATATATAGATATGTTAATACATAAAACAACTAAATTAGTAAAACAGCATTAAGTTTGAAACTCAGTGGATGGGTTAAATAGCACATAAAGCTAATGAAAACTTATAAAATCAAACACAACACAAAGAAACAAAGAGAAAGAAAACAATAACAATATATAAAGTGTGTTGGAATGAGATGGCCAGAAAGAAAGCATCTAATGGAAATTATTCAGGGAGTTCCCATTGTCGCTCAGTGGTTAGTGAACCTGACTAGGATCCATGTGGATGCAGGTTTGGTCCCTGGCCTTGCTTAATGAGTTAAGGATCCGGCGTTGCCATGAGCTGTGGTGTAGGTCACAGATTCGGCTCGGATTCTGTGTTGCTGTGCTTGTGGCACAGGCCAGCAGCTACAGTTCTGATTCCAGCCCTAGCCTGGGAACCTCCATATGCCGCGGGTGAGGCCCTAAAAAGACAAAATCGGAAAAAAAAAAGAAATTATTCAAAGAGATATTTGAGAAAATGGAGGGAGACAATTCAACACACAATAGCTAAAGACGGAGAACTAATACAAATACAAATTAGATTAAGACAGCATCAAAAATTGAAAACAGAATTAATAAAACTATGGTCACACTTAGAAACATAGACACACTGAAGTACATTAAAAAAAAGACAGCTTTAAAATCAAGACTGAAAAAAATCATTTAACAAGTAAAGAAATTTTACTTTAACAAGAACTTAATAGACTTCTTATATCAACAAGAAAAGTCAGAAGGAAAAGTAATATTTTCCACATTCGCTGGTTTACTATTCATAGATCCTAGATGAAAGAACTACTACATAATATATTTTAGGAAGAAAATAAGGAACTCAAAAGCAATGTATGAAACAAAATAGGAAATGATGATGAAAGACATTTGTAAACGCACACACAAAGCAAGTATTTATTATGCAAAGCAGTAAAAACATCTAAGTGACGGTAGAGATAAAATAAGGAAGGACTAAAATTTTGCACCAAATGATGTTCAATGAAAGATGGGAGATAAAGCATTTTAAGATCTTTGTATTGTCAAAGGAGAAGTGAGGTATACTGATGAACTTCAGACTGTCAAATAAATGTATGTTATAATTTCAAGAAAAAACATTGAAAAATAGAAAAGAAAAAGTTACAAATTACAAGAGGACAAAAGAGAAATTTAAAATGTAATGAGGGAATTTCTGTTGAGGCTCAGCAGGTTAAGAACCCGACTAGTACCCATGAGGATGAGGGTTCCATCCCTGGCCTTGTTCGGTAGGTTAAGGATCTGGCATTGCCACAAGCTGTGGTGTATGTCGAAGACATGGCTCAGATATAGTGTTGCTGTGGCTGTGGCGTAGGACAGCAGCTATAGCTCCCGTTCAGCCCCTAGCCTGGGAACTTCCATATGCTGCAGGTGCAGGCCTAAAAAAACAATAATAATAACAATGAAATTGAAGGCAAGGAAAGGATTTTTAGAAGGAGCATACAAAATAAAAGATCCTAAGAAAAAATATAAAAGAGAAAGACGGTCATTACATAATAGTCAAAATATGATTTACTATGAAAATATAACAGTTCTTAACTTTTATGTACTCAACAAAATAAGAAATACAATTCTTGTAATAATTCAAATAAAAAGTTATATAATGTGAAAAAACAAAACAAGGTGTCTCTGTTTCCCCCCACCCAGTTTACTTCTCGAAAAAAATTGATGTTAACATTTTGGTACATACATTTTTGTTCATTTCATATAAACATAAATATACATATAAAGGTCTTAAAAATTGAGATCTTACATATTTGAAGCTTCTCAGTTTATAGACTTATGGGAAAGGCACACACACATGCATACACACACACACACACACAGTGATTAAGTTTAAATTAGGTTCTTGCTTTGTTTAGCTAAAAACATAGAACATAATGTAGCACGATGGTCCCACAAAGAAAAAGCAGGTGTAGCTCATCTCAGCTTGGTTTTCTTTGGCTCTCAGACAACTAATCCAGTAGAATATACGGCAACAGTTGTTAGAAACACTATTTCATGCTTCTATAGAGGTACTCTATGCTTACAGTTCATTTGTTTTAGGAAAAAAATCACACAGTCCCTACTTTTAATAGGAAGCATTTATAATCATTAGGGACTACCTTGTTCTTGAGTCAAACTGAACTAAGTAACAACAAACTACATCTTAATGAATATTTTTTTTAATTAAAGAACAATATCAATAGTTATGTTTTATTTATTTATTTATTTTTTATTTTTGCATTATAGCTGGTTTACAGATTTCTGTCAGATTTTCCAACTGCACCATGTGGTGACCCGATTACATGTACATATATGGATTTGTCACATGTAGTTAGATATAGTTCCCCGTGCATTACAGTTGGAGCTCCTTGCTATTCCATCATTAAAGAACTAGTTATCCCCACTCCATCCCACCCCTCCCCCACCCCTCCCCCGCCCCCTTGGCAACCA
>PVHT020000022.1:20396234-20421102 GCA_004024745.2 Catagonus wagneri | reverse complement strand
AGTGGAAGCCTAGTCTCTACGCTCTCAATTGCAGGAAGGTGGCGCTGTCCACTCCTAGTTGCTCAGCCCTGGGAAGTGATCGCGAGCTCTAGGCAGATCTACCAGGTGTCTTAAGCATTTGGTAATAGCAGCAGCAGGAAGTATGATTTCCCCTGGGAGTGAGAGCCGCGGAAAACTAGTGTTCGATTGCAAAGTCCTCTTTGCGGTGACTGGAACCACAAGCGGTACCCGTCAGAGGCTGGCTCAGCAGGCTGGCGTTTGTTCTGCCCTTCCGCTGATGCTTTCTTGTCTGTTGGGGCGGGCGGCAGCGGCTGGCGCCGGCCCCGCTCCTCTGCGAAAGCTAGCTCCGTGTGGTCGTGTACTGCTTCCCCCGCCAGAGCTACCAACTCTGTGGGCTGACGCAGTCGCCTAGGTCCGTGGACCAGCCCAGGGCCCCGCCACCCCCGCTGATGCTGGCTGGCGCAGGTGCCTGGGTCCACAACCTGGCACCGCGCTCCGCCCATGGGCTTCAAGGCACGGCTCCGCTCCCGCCGCCGCGGCTGCAGCCTCCACTGGCTCCTCCCCACTTCCGCTCTCTTTGGCGGGTCACCGTCGCCCCGCCCTGCGCGCTAGTTCAAGTCGCTTCCTATGGCGGCCAGCCCCTCTTCCTCTCCCCTTCCCTAACAATGGAGGCTTGCCTCCCCTGCGGGACCAGACTTCCTCGGTTCCCTCAGTCCTGGTTTCGCTCTCCACAAATCATAGAATATCGGTGTTCCTTGTCCTATTCCCGCAATCACCGTGGCCACCGGCCTCTGCCCTCTCGCAGGGACTAACCTTAGGAACCTGTGTCTTAGCTCCCAGGCACTGCCCGGCGCCTCAGGCTGTGGTGTCTGCGCTGGTATTCAGGTCTCTAACTCCGATTTTCCTATCTCAATCCAGCTGCTGCGTTTTTCTCAGCCTTTAATATCCCTCTAGTTCCGATGGTCGTTGATCCGCTGATCGTTGTTTAGGTTTCTTACCAGGAAACTTTTCTTTTTCACAGCTCCCTCCCTGGAGTGCTGGTTGTGGTCCTAATTGCTTTTCTCTCTCACCTTTTTTTTTTTTTCACTTGTTCTACCCAGTTATTTCAAGGGTTTCTTGCAGTTTTTGGAGGTTTAAATTAATCAGCATTCAGATGATGATTTGTCCAACTTGTTTTATATTTAGATGCGTTTTTTGATGTATTTGTGGGAGAGGGTGAGCGCGACCTCTTACTCCTCCGCCATCTTGCCACAGTCCTCTTAATGAATATTAAGAAGCGGGTGACAATCAGTGTCCAGGCACTCCCAAGCAGGATATACATTGGCTATCTACTAATTCTGTTTTATTACCCATTTATTCTGTTGTTTCTGATACTCTGGTAATGAGAACCACAACGCAAAATATGTTCTTAAAGGACAAACTACATGAGATGACTATGTTCAGATGCTGAAGGACAGGCTGCAAAGAACTGTGATCCCTGAGAGAAAGGAAATCAACAAAGCGAACCCTAACCCTAACGGTGTTCCAGATTTCTGCCAGGAGGGACTTGCCAGACCATGATGAAGGGAGAGGTCTTCAGAGTTTGGAGACTGCAGTTTGGGAAGGCTGCATTGTTGGAATTTACAAAGCACAGTACTCAGAAAGGAGGAAGCTACAAAGAGAAGGAGCTGTAGAAATCTGAATAAGAATTCATTTGAGTCTGTGGTTGAATATTTTGTTGCACATGCAGAAGATGAAACTCAACGAGGCAAGCAGGGAACAAGCAGAGTTATAAATGGAACTATTCCAAGAGTTCTCACAGGCTTCAGAGACAGTTGAATTCTGATGAGCTAGAGAGAAGAATCTAGCTGAAAATCAAGGGCACTTAACAAAGAATCCAAAAGGGTGATTCTGAGAACTGGGGACAAACAAGACTCTGGTAAAGGATACTATAAACCCGTGTTAACAATGTGTTTTTAAAAATCTGAAAACATCGGAGTTCCCTTAGTGGCTCAGTGGTTAACGAATCCGACTAAAAACCATGACGTTGCGGGTTCGATCCCTGGCCTTGCTCAGCAGGTTAAGGATCTGGCATTGCCGTGAGCTGTGGTGTAGTTTGCAGACGCAGCTCAGGTCCCGCATTGCTGTGGCTGTGGCGAAGGCCGGCAGCTACAGCTCCTGTTAGACCCCTAGCCTGGGAACCCCCATATGCCGCGGGTGCGGCTCTAGATAAAGGCAAAAAAAAATCTGAAAACATCTAAATTAAGAATTTTAACATACTTCTCTCAATAATCAACAGAACAAATGGATGGAGATCAGTGAGGACATTGAATATTTGAAAAGTACTATGAAAAATGTTGATCTAATAGATATTTATAAAACATTCTGTTCAATAGCATCAAAATACACATTCCTTTGAAGTGCTATGGAACTTTCACCAAGATGAAACCACATGCTGGACCATAAAATAATCCTCAATAAAATTTTAAATAACTAAAGCATGCAAAATATCTATGACCACAATATAATTAAAGTAAAAATTAATACCAGAATAATGTCTGGAAAATAATCAAATATGTGAAATTAAAGAAACTTCTTTTAGAATTACTTTTTCTCTCAACAAACGCTCCAAGAGAAATTAGAAAATATTTTGAATTTATTTAAAAAAACACATTTCAAAATTTGTGAGGTGCTAAGCAGGGCCTATATGGCTACCTACAACATTATATGCTTATATTAGAAAAGAAGAAAGATCTGCAATAACAAAAACTGCCAACTTAAAAGAAAAGAGGAAAAATCAAGTTGAGCTCTTTTTCTCATATGTATTGCCCTTTTGGATATGCTCTTTTATAAAATATTTGTTCAAATGTTTTGCTCACATTTATATTGCACTTTTTCTTATTAACTCATAGGAATACTTTATATATTCTGGATGCTAGCCTTTTACTGCACATATATACTGTACATATCTTCTTACACTCTGAAAGCTGCCTTTTAATTAACTTGATACTTTTTAATGAACAGGAATTCTTGATTTTAGTACAGCTCAGAAGATCAAATTTTAGTTTTATTTAATCCTCCTTAAATCTGGTTCAAGAGATCTTTGCCTACTAAAAAGACAAAACGGTTTTTTCCTATGATTTCCTCTAAAAGTTTTATTACTTAATCCTCACATTTAGGCATATAGTCCACATAGAACTGATTTTTGTATATAGTATGAAGTAAAAAATTCTACTTATGAAAATAGTTTTTTTCAAAACAAAGTTCACAGGACTTTTAGCTGTGTAGTTATATCTGTTATTTTGGTTATTTCCATTTTCCATAATTATACACAATACTGTAGTGAACATCTTAGAATATGTGCCAGTATGCACATATTCTCTTTAGTGTTAACTAAAAGTGAGATTACTCAGTATTTGAGTATATACTTTAAAAGGGAGAAAAATGTTTCAAACACCAAAAAAAGTATGCAGAATAACATAACCAACATTAACGTATAAATTATCTAGATTTAAAAATACTAACATCATGTAATATTTAATTCATAGCTTTCGATTTGTGAAAAAAATAAAATTATTCCGTTATTCTATCTTTATTCCCTCCCCAGAAGTAAATGGTATTTTTAATTTGATGTGTATATTTCATTTTTACATACTATATATATATGGGTGTGTGTGTGTGTGTGTATATAATATACACACACACACATATACATACTTTTGTATATGTGTTTATGTTTTTATGTACACATACATATATATCCACAAAATATACTCTGTTCTATGATTAAAAAATTTGTATTTTTAGGAGTCCCCTAGTGGCCTAGTGGTTAAAGGATGTGGCATTGTCACTGCTGTGGCTTGGATCACTATTGTGGTGTGGGTTCGCTCCTGGCCCAGGAATTTCCACATGCCATGGGCATGGCCAAAAAAATACATATTTAATTACACTTCTAAAGAATATGGTATATAAAATATTACTGAGCTTTCTTCATTTAACTAAATTTTTGCTTTTGAAGTATTTCCACTTTAATAAATATAGATCCAATTTATTCATATTAAATGCAGTATAGCATCACATTATATTAATATATCACAATGCACTTATATCAGCTAATAATGCACATTTAGATTGTTTCTAATTCTTTTTTTTTCTCTCTCTTCTTTGGATGACCTATGGAACATGGAGTTCCTGGGCTAGGGATCAGATCCAGCTACAGTCTCTACCTAAGATGCAGCTGCAGCTGCAGCAGTGCTGGATCCGCAACTCACTATGCCGGGCCAGGGATGGAACCCACATCCTACTGCTCCTAAAACACCACTGATCCTGTTGCACCACAGGGAATCTCCTGCTTCTAATTCTTTACTATTAAAAAATACTGCAATCTTTACTCATACATCCTAGTTTACTTTACTTAAAAATATAAAAGAGTCTAAGAATCTATTTTGGCCAAATTTTTCTTTCAAGAGTTTTATACTCCCCAGATAGAATTACAAATATTGGAAAAAGATAATACCAAATTAAGTGAATTTTTACTTTTGAAGATAACTCTGCCTGTAACATTCTTATATGGATGATATGTGATTCTACTTATTTCTTCTGAACCCTAAGAAGTAACTGATCTACACTGCAAGCACGCTGGTCTAAAGCCTAGTTTTTAGAATAAGTAAACGCTTTGTATTAGTCACCTATATCATTCAAAAAGGAATTTGATATTTTTATATGGTCATCAGTATTTAATTCAGATGGTCAAATTCAACTTTTTTGATAAAATTATTTTTGCTAAAGAAAGAATATTTTTGGGGGGGGGGCTATGCCCACAGAATGCAGAAATTTCCAGGCCAGGGATCAAACTCATGCCACAACAGTGACCGGAGCCACAGCAGTGACAATGCTGGATCCTTAACCAGCTGCACCACCAGGGAAATCCAAGAGCTTTTTAAGATACCTCCATACTATTTTCCATAGTGGTTGTACCAATTTACATTCCCACCACCAACACTGGAGGAGGGTTCCCTTTTCTCTGCACACTCTCCAGCATTTGTTATTTGTGGACTTATTAATGATGGTCATTTTGACTGTGTGAGGTGGTACACCTCATAGCAGTTTTGATTTGCATTTAGCTAATAATCATTGATGTTGAGCATTTTTTCGTGTGCTTGTTGGCCATCTGTATATCTTCTTTGGAGAACTGTCGATTCAGGTTTTTGCACATTTTTTAACTGGGTTGTTGGCTTTTTTGCTGATGAGTTGTATAAGTTCTTTGTATATTTTAGAGATTAAGCCCTTGTCAGTTGCATCATTTGAAACTATTTTCTCCCATTCTGTAAGTTGTGTTTTTGTTTGCTTTATGGTTTCCTTTGCTGTGCAAAAGCCTGTCAGTTCAATTAGGTCCCATTGCTTTATTTTTGCTTTTATTTCTGTTGCTTTGGGAGACTGACCTGAGAAAACACCGGTAAGGTTGATATCAGAGAATGTTTTGCCTATGTTCTCTTCTAGGAGTTTGATGGTGTCTTGTCCTACATTTAAGTCTTTAAGCCATTTTGAGTGTATTTTTGTGCATTGTGTGAGGATGTGTTCCAGTTTCAATGATTTATGTGCAGCTGTCCAGTTTTTTCAGCAACACTTGTTAAAAGACTGTCGTTTTTCCATTTTATATTCTTGCCTCCTTTGTCAAAGATTAATTGACCATTGGTGTCTGGGTATACTTCTGGGTTCTCTATTCTGTTCCATCGTTCTGTGTGTCTGTTTTGGTACCAGTACCATACTGTCTTGATTACTGTGGATTTGTTAATATTGCCTGAAGTATGGGAGAGTTATGCCTTCTGCTCGGTTTTTTGTTCCTCAGGATTGCTTTGGCAATTCTGGGTCTTTTGTGGATCCATATAAATTTTTGGATTGTTTGTTCTAGTTCCATGAAAAATGTCATGGCTAATTTGATAGGGATTGCATTGAATCTCTAGATTGCTTTGGGTAGTATGGCCATTTTTGTGTGTTTTTTTTTTTTTTAAGGGCTGTACCCATGGCATATGGGGGTTCCCAGGCTAGAGATCCAAACGGAGCTGTAGCTGCTGGCCTACACCACGGCCACAGAAACGCGGGATCCGAACCGCATCTGTGACCTACACCACAGCTCATGGCAACACTGGATCCTTAACCCACTGAGCAAGGTCAGGGATCGAACCTATGTCCTTGTAGAAGCTAGTCATATTTGCTAACCACTGAGCCATGATGGGAACTTCACAGCCATTTTTTCAATATTTTTTTTTCCAACCCAGGAGCAGGGAATATCTTTCCATTTCTTTGCATCCTCTTTGATTTCCTTGATTAATGTTTTATAGTTCTCAGCATATAAGTCTTTCACATCCTTGGTCAGGTTTATTCCCAGGTACTTGATTTTTTGGGGCGTAATTTTAAAAGGTATTGTATTTTTGTATTCCTTTTCTAATATTTGTTATTATACACAAATGTAACCAATTTCTGAATGTTAATCTTATATCCTGCTACTTTGCTGAATTTGTTGATCAGCTTGACTAGTTTTTGGGTTGAGTCCTTAGGATTTTCTATATACAGTATCATGTGATCTGCATACAGTGACAATTTTACCTCTTCTCTTCCAATCTGGATGCCTTTTATTTCTTTTGTTTGTCTAATTGCCGTGGCTAGGACTTCCAATACTATGTTGAATAAAAGTGGTGAGAGTGGGCATCCTTGTCTTATTCCAGATTTTAGTGGGAAGGCTTTCAGCTTTTCTCCATTGAGTATTATATTTGCTATGGGTTTGTCATAAATGGCTTTTATTATATTATGGTTTGTTCCCTCTATACTCACACTGGTAAGAGTTTTTATCATGAATGGATCTTGGACTTCGTGAAATGTTTTTTCTGCATCTCTTGAGATGATCATGTGGTTGTTTTTTGACATTTCCTTTCTTAATGTGGTGTACAATGTTCATTGATTTGCATATGTTGAACCATCCTTGTGAACCTGGGATGAATCCCACTTGGTTGTGTGTATGATCTTTTTTATACATTGTTTTGGTTGGCTTAAATTTTGTTGGAATTTTTAGCATCTATATTCATCAAAGATATTGGCCTAGAGTTTCCATTTTTATCTTTGTACTTTCTTAAATAATTTTAAAAAACAGCTATAGTGATTCAAATATATGAAAACAAATTAGGTAGCAATTAAATTACAAATTCTATGCCTGTCATCATCAACCCTACTGTATGGCCATATATTGGTTCTGCCCTATTCATAGAAGTAAATATAAAAACAGAAAAGGTAGTTTTTCTTGTACATAAAACTGTTAAAATAAAAAAAATGTTTTTTAGAAAAAACTCCAGAATTTTTTTTCTGGAAATAAAATATATCCTTGCAAAAAAAAAAAAATTCTATGTCTGATGCTATGATCTGAATGTTTATTTCCCCATAAAATTCATGATGGAATTCTAGACCCAAAAGATGATGGTACTAGGATATGGGGCTTTGGGGAGGTGCTTAGATCATGAGAGTGGATCTGTCATGAATGAGATTAGTACTGTATAAAAGAAACCTCAGAGAGCCTCCTCACTCCTTCTACAGGGTGTGTATAAGACAAGAAGCCTGCAACCTGGAGGAAGGCCTTCATGGAACCACGTTCTCACCCTGATCTCAGACTTCCAGCCTCCAGAAGTATGAGAAATTAATTTGTTGTTTATAAGCTATTCAGTTTGTGGTATTTTGTTATGGTAGCCAGAACAGATGAAGATATATGACCTCAAAAAAATAAATACATGTATAAAAACAATTTAAAGTATCAGCATCAAAAATTTATCTCGAGTTAGAAAATAAAACTCCAAAATACATATGCCATTTACTCCAATGAAATATCTACTAATAAATACAATATCTTTTTTCTTAGCTAATAAATCTTGTTTAACTGCATAGCAAAATACAATGAAAACACAAGAAAAATATCATTATATTCTACCAAAGGGTAGAAAGAAACCAAATACCTATCAACAAATGAATAGATAAGCAAAACTGGCACTTAAATACTATGTAATACTACCCAGCCTTAAAAAGAAAAGAAATTCTGACACAAGACACGAAACGGAAAAACCTTAAAGACAATATAACAAATCAACTGAGACACAAAAAGAAAAAAAACTGTATAATCCAACTTGTAAGAGGTATTTAGATACAAATTCAGAGAGAAAGAAAAGGGAAACAGACAGGTGCTTAGGGAGGTAGGACTAGGGAGTTATTATTTAAGGTGTACAGAGTTACAATGTGAGCAGATAAAAAAGTTCTAGAGGAGCTCCCGTTGTGGCTCAGTGGGTTCAGAATCAGAGGATGCAGGTCTGATCCCTGGACTCGCTCATTGGGTTAAAGGATCTGTCACTGCCTAGAGCTGTGTATAGGTCAGACATGGCTTGGATCTGGCATTGCTGTGGTTGTGTTGCAGGCTGGGGGCCGAAGTTTCAATTTAACCCCTAGCTTAGGAACTTTCATATGCCGTGGGTGTAGCCTTAAGAAGACAAAAAAAAAAAAAAAAAAAGTACTAGAGATGATGGTGATGATGGTAGTACAACAATATGAGTGTATTTAATGGCACTCTACAGTATACCTAAAATCGTTACAATGGTAAATTTTATGTTTTGCATATTTTACCAATAAAAATATATCCCCATGGTTTAAGTTGAATATTCAGAAAACAAAAATATAAACCATTTTTATATTTTAGCCAGATGGGAGGGCAGGAAAGAAGGGAGAAAATAGGGTTGGCTATACAACATGTTAAATGCACTAAATGTCACTCAATTGTATGCTTTAAAATAAAAATGTCTACTAATATGATGCTTATCAGTAGACCTCACCTTCCTATGTCTTGGCTTGGTGAGAGGAACAGCATATGCCAGAGGCAACATGGAGTGATTGTTAGCAGACAGCAGAACATCTGGTTTGGCTGCTGTCATCCTTCCATATCCTCCCCCGGGGATCACTGGATATGGACATTTCCTGTGTCTGTTTGGGGTTCGGGATATCTTCTGTGGTTTAGGTGCTGCCTTCTCTTGTCCTGGGTCACACAGGAATGGCTTTGGTTCTGTGAAGGCCACTCAGTTATAGACCATGCCATCTGTTGAAGGTGCTACAGGCTCTGCAGTGAAATCTGACTCACCTTCCACTTCTAGCTGGAGGCGAATCTCCATTCTTCCTCCAGCACTTTCTCCACCTCCCCAGCGACTAGTGTCTCCTCCAGTCTCAATAGCGGCAGTAGCCAGGGCCTCAGCCCAGGCAGCAACTCTATCATCACAACTGTACCGTCACCGAGCTCCACTTGAAGCTCAGTTGCTACAACTTCAAGAAAAGCTCCTCCCAACCTCCTTCCTGTGTCCCACCATTGTTCCCTACTGCATATATTATGGCTCCTAGGTTCTTAATACGCCTACCCGCCACAGGCAATGATGACTTGTAGATGCTTCAGACAAGATTTTCATTGGATTATTACAGCATCTCATTTCCCATACCCACCACTCCGCTGACTGGGAGGGATGGTAGTCTGGCCAGCAACCCTTATTCTGGTGACCTCACAAAGTTTGACCACGGGGATGCCTGCTCCCCAGCCCCTGCCACAACCCTGGCCCAACCCCAAAAGAACCAGACGCAGACACACCACACCATGCAGCAGACATTCCTGAATGCGGTACTGCCTCCTGGTTACAGTTACACCAGCCTGCCATACTACACAGAGGTTTAGGGCCTACCCAGCATCTTCCAGTATGGACTTGCTGTGTTCCTTGGGACTCCTACCTCTTCTAAGAAGCATGGTGTGAATGTCAGTATGAATGCATAAGTCACCCCTTTCCAACAGCCACATGGATATGGGTCTCGTGAATACAGCACTGGTTTATCAGTCACCTCCAGTAACGCAGGCATGCCAGACATCTCAGGTTCTGTGTACTCCAAAACCCAGTAGTCCTTTGAGAAACAAAGGTTTTCATTATGGTACTCCTGCTGCCTCCTTCAACTTGCCTTCAGTTCTAGGAAGTGGGGGGCCCATCAATCTGGCCACAACTGCTGCCTATCCACCTGCCCCCTTTATGCACATTCTGAGCCCCCGATAGCAGCCACACTCCAAGATCCTTCACCATCACCTGCAGCAGGGTGGCCAGATGGGCAACAGGGAACATAGTCAGACCAGCTCAATCCCATAGAAGCCCCAGACGAACAAGTCTGCCTATAACATTACAGCTGGAGGGCCAGCTGAAGCCCTGACCCTCTTCTCCCAGTCCCATCTTCTGAGAGGGCTTTTCACCCTAGCAACTATGGAAACAGCATCAAAGAGAGAAAGGAATATGGCGGGGGTTCTGCTGTCCCAAGTTCAGAAGCCCACCTCATGCCTCAGCGTCATGTCTGTCCCATTCCCATACCATCCCCACTCTGCTGTATGTATTATAAGATTTGTATTTTCTTTTATTTTTTTTCTTCCTTTCCTCTCCTCCACCCCTCTGGCATTCAAGATTATGAAACTTTGCCATGGGCCCTGCTCTTCCTTGTCTTCCTCCTGTTCACCCCAGTGATGTGAGTCAGGTAGGGAGGGGGGACCCCAAATATATATTAGCCCAACGGCCCTTAGTTTCCTCCTTTATTATT
This sequence comes from Catagonus wagneri, assembly GCA_004024745.2. Classification (NCBI taxonomy): domain Eukaryota; kingdom Metazoa; phylum Chordata; class Mammalia; order Artiodactyla; family Tayassuidae; genus Catagonus; species Catagonus wagneri. The sequence goes on along the minus strand of PVHT020000022.1, from coordinate 20,410,485 downwards.
AGGAAACAAAACAAAACAACAAAAAATGGCACCATGAACAGCATTGTCAGATGAATTAATTGAAGTGTTGGGTTTTTTGTACCATGTCCTCAAATTTAATGGATTAACGTGTCTTGTATATATAAAAAGAAAACTTCTAAAAAATAACATAAAACCAATATGCAATCTATACACTGTTAATGGTTATCAAAAATATATGTTTTCAAATTATGTTATGATGGGCAGATAATTTTTCCATAAATTTTATGTCCAATTCATGTTAGAGAAATGCAGTTCCTAAAATCCTCGTTTCTACATATGGAAAAAAATATATATATTCTTGCTTAAGAAGACAGGGAGTCTTGCTCTGAAGAAGGAAAAAATTAGGTAAACATTCCTCCCCTAATTTTTGATTTTAACTCCTAATGCAACTATTACTGAATTTTATAAAATATGCTTTAAAACTACAGCCTACATATGTTTAACCCAAGGGAGACAAACGTACTCCATCAAGGACTATGCCATTGATGTACAGCTAGTTTACTTTTTATCATTTAAAAAAACAGATCAAAAGAGGACTGAAATAAAGAAGACTTTATCCAGTTATTATATAGAGGGTAAAATTCTCTACTTCCATAAAAAAATCGAAGTTTTTAATCATGAATTCTAAACCTCTTTATTATTGATCCCCCAAAACTACAATACTAACTGCCTTCATTGACAAGTTCACTAATCAGAATTCTCAGCAGCAACTAGGAAAAAGATGAGCAATTCTTTACAACTGTTTTGCATTCTTATACTTATTTTCAATTAAGAAAAAAAAGTGAAGTAGGATTGGTAAGCAGGGGGACGATATTCAAGTGTGTTATATAAAAAAATTCAGATTTTATTTTAAGCGCAATGGAAAGATATTCAAGGCTTTTAAATAGGGGAGATATAAGCTCAGATTGTATGACGGTGGTCTGGATAAGGGCATTGACAATAAGATTGGAAAGAAATAACAAATGTTAGAAATAATTTCTGACATGGAATCATTAAGATTTGGTATGGACTATTATAAGGAGGTCAGATGCAGAATAAATCAATTATAAACCCCTAGGTTTTTGGTTTGAACAAATGGACAAATCATAATGTCACTTTCTCTGTTTTATGACACTACTATTTCCTTACTAAAGTTATACATTTGCTTGTTTTCCCTGCTAAGCTGTGAGATCTTGTCAAAAATGGTGGCACATTATTTCTCCTTGAATACCTGTGTCTGGCAGAATGCCCACATGCAGCATTTTATATAGGCTATGGATTAGTATAAAAAGTCCAAAGCCACACACGCACTGCAAACTCCTGATTTAACCAGGAGGATATGGGAAACTACAGTGAATGTCTGCACACCTTCCCTTGACTTCAAGGGTTCCTATCAAAGACAAGCTGGATTTGTTGCATAAGAAAAGCTTAATACCCTGTGGCACCTAAGCCCATTTTATCCCTTTATATTACTACTTAGAAAGAATGTACACAGATATTTTTATACCAGTGTTTTTATTTAGGACAAAGTTAACATATTTATTTAGCACAATGTTGGTTCATACATCTAACTTAGTGTCAATAAGGCAATGTCCTCAACTAAGTGAAAAAGGTATGAGCCTACTGGCATTTCTGAAAGCTTTCCTTGCCTCTTTCTATCTAGCATCGCAAAGAGTGGTTTCACCTCATCAGCATATGGCAGGTGCCCCTAGAATAAACCTCATTAGAGTTCCACAATTTTTTATTAGGGTCTTGAAAAATTAATTCAATTTTTAAGACTGGATTTAGAAGTACTATTCAAGTTTGTTTTAGAAGTAGTTCTAGTAGATATCTTCTTTCATGTATTTTGGCCTTAAATCTTAAAGATAGTTATTACTATATAAAAAAGGGTAAATATTACTGCTTAAATAGTTTGGACTGAGTATTTTAATCTAGATCCTACTGTTAGAAGCAAAACTAAGAGTGCCTGGTCTATAGAAAAACCAGCTGAAACTTCTGGTTCCTGACAAAGAGTTGACGCATTTAACCCTATTCTTCCCACTAATTAAATATAAAAACCCTGAATGGAATAGAGATGGTCCCTGACTTACAAGAGTTTGACAATGATTTTCGCACTTTACAATTGTGCAAGAGCAATATGCATTCACCAAAATCTGTACTTAGAACTCTGAATTTTGATCTCTTCCTTGGCTAGTGATATGTTCTACCATACTTCCTCATGATGCTGGACAGCTGCAGAGAGCCACAGCTCTCAGCCGTGCAATCATGAGGGTAAACAGATATTAACAGTTTATAATCATTCTGTACCCATTCAACCATTTTGTTCTCCACTTTTAGTGCACTAGTCAGTAAACTACATGAAATATTGAATACTAGGTATTGCATTAGTTGATTTTGCCCAAATGTAAGCTAATGTTCTATGCCCATTTAAGGTAGGCTAGGCTAAGTTATGGTGTCAGGTAGGTAAGGTTATTGAATATATTTTCAACTTACGGTATTTTTAAACTTACAATGAGTTTATCAAAACAGAACCTCAACATTAGTTAAGGAAGATCTGTACATAAAACAAATACAAGAAGACTCTGAAAGGCAGAGAGAAGAAGAGAATAGGATAGGAACTTTAGGAGTAAAGGAACAGTAGGAAAACAACCCACAGTGATAAGTTCCTCGGCTTTCGTCTTTCCTCCTATCTCAATCTAAATACTGGAAAAACCCATGACCCATAAATGCCAAAAGATACAAACAAAATATCTCAAGGAAAATCTGCTCTCTTGAGCCAAAGAACTAAGAAAGGGACAGACTAGCAGAACAGAAATCTTATTGACAATAACCATCCCTACTCTAGCCATACACCACTGGGAAAACAAACAAACACACACACAAAAAAACAAAACAGTCTTGCTCTCTCAGTCAGAGAAGGCCAAGTGAGAAGCCTGGACCCCCAGGCCCGTGAAGTGGTAATTGAGGCACCCCTCCCTTCACACCTCCTTCAATGTGACTCTGCAGGTGTCAAAGACTTCCACCCCTTCCGGCAGTAACAATGTGACACTCTCCCTCAGGCATAATGTCATCAGCTATCTCTTAAAGTAAAAGATTTAAATAAGATCCAGAATCTCAAAACATAATATTCAAAACTTCTAGGAGACTATTGAAAATGACTTATCACACCAAGAACAAGAAAAATTTCACCTCGAATGAAACATTAGGAAATGCTACCACCAAGATAACACATAAGTCAGAATTACTTGATAAGGATGTTAAAGTGGCCATGATTAAAATGCTCCAGTGAATGATTATAAATGATACTGAAACAAAATACAAAGCCTCAGCAAATAAATAAGAAATATAAAGAAGAATCCAGTGGAAATTTCAGAATTAAAAATCACAATAACCAAAATAAAAAACTTACTACATGGGCCAAAGAGCAGAGATAATAAACAAAAGAGGAAAAAGACCAATGAACTTGAAAACAGAACAACAGTAATTACCCAATTTGAACATCAGGGACAAAACAGTCTGAAAAATAAAATCAATGGAACCTCAGGGACCTATAGGACAATATAAAAGATCTAGCACATATATCAACAGTTCCCACTGTGGTGTGTTTGGTTAAGGATCTGGCTTGTTCCTGAAGCAGCTTGGGTCACTGCTGTGGTGTAGGTTCGATCTTCACCCAGGAATGTCCACATGCCAAGGGTGTGGCCAAACAAACAAACAAAAAGGCTTATATCGGTAGAGTTAGAGGAGAAGAAAGAGAATGTGCAGCTTGAAAAAGTATCTGAAGAAATAATGACCAAAATTTCCCAAATCTGACTAAAGGGTACATAACTAGAGATTCAAGGAACTTATATAACTAGAGATTCAAGGAACTTAGAGAATCCCCACAAGACTAAACTCAGAAGGTTCTCACTATGGAGCAACGGGATCAATGGTGCCTCTGCAGCAGCAAGGACATGGGTTTGACCCTCCAGACCAGTGCAATAGGTTAAAGATCCATCGTTGCTGCAGTTGTGGCACAGATTGAAACTCCAGCTTGGATTCACACTGTTGCCAGGGAACTCCATATGCTACGGGGAGGCCATAAAGAAAAAGAAAAGACTAAACCCAAAGGAATCTATGCCAAGACATATCATAATCAAACCATATTTTTTTTTTTTTTTGGTCACACCCACAGCATGTAAAAGTTCCCAGGCCAGGGATCAAACCTGTACCACAACCTAAGCTACAGCAGTAACAATGCCAGATTCTTAAGCTGAGGCACCAGAAGAGAACTCCCGTAATCAAACTTTTAAATAGTAAAGACAAAGGAAAAGTTACTGAAAGCAGTTAGAGAGAATGATGTATTACTTTTAAGAGAGCAATGACTCAAATAACATGATATTTCATGAGAAACCATAGAGGCCAGAAAAAAGTGGTACATTTTCCAAGTGCCAAAGAAAATAATCGGCAATCTAGAATTCTCTACGTGGTGAAAACATTATTTAGGAATGAACGTTGGGATGTCTTAGATAAAGGAAAACTTAGAGAATTTGCTGACTGAAGAAGTCTAAAGGGAAGTTCTTCAAACAGAAAGAAAATTCTAAAAAAAGAAAACTTGAGGTCAGAAATAAAGAATAGTGGAAAAATTAAAATATCTCATAAATATAATAGGCTATTGTTCATCGAAGTTTTAAAATTATACTTGACAGCTGAAGCAAATATTGCTAATAGTAATTAATGAGTTTCTCTATGCATTTAGAGAAAAGCATTAAGACATTCATATTACAAAGAGGAGAGAATAAAAGGACACAAATATAAGTAAGGCTGCTACATTCCTGAAGTGGGAAAATAATTCCAGGGAACTATAATATGTGTATGAAATACTTAGAGAAACCACTTCTAAAAAGTATTATACATCTCTTATTCAAAGAGATATACTTCAAAATCTTATGGATAGATAAAAACATAACTCCTAAAAAAAAAAAAAAAAGAAAGAACACACAAGAATGGAGCAAAAGGGGAACAGAGGAAACAAACAAAATAAATAATAACACGGCAAACTTAGCACTAACATATCAATAATGCAAGATAAAATGTCAGCATGTAAAAATGTAACTTGTTTCTATTCACTAGCAGTGTACAATTACAATCCAAAATTAAAGTTATTATACCATTTACAATGGTTCCCAAAATTAAATACTTTGGTACAAATCTAATAACAGTATTAGACATACAGAATCTTCATGCCAAAACTATAAAACACTGACAACATAAAATCTCAACAAATAAAGTATCCATGGAATAGAGGACTTCACATTGTTAATATGTTCTCTCCAAATTAATCTATAGATTTAGCATAATTCCAGTCAAAATTCCCACAAGATTTTGGTAGTTATTTTTAAACCTATTTTTGTAGCTAAAACATTTTATGGAAAAGCAAAGGAATTAGAAAAGCCAAAACATTTGAAAAAGAATAAAGCTGATTCACACTGAGTTCAAGACTTATTAGAGAGCTACAGAAATCAAGACAGTGTTGTGATCACAAAAGCTCAGGAATTCGTATTAATGGAATATAACAGAGTCTTGAAATAGACTCACAGAAATGCAGTCAGTTGAAATCTGACAGTTACAAAGGCCATTTATTGGAAACCGAATAGCTTTTCAAAAATGATGTGGAGGAGACCCCTTGTGGCTCAGCAGGTTAAGGATCTGCCATTGTCGCTACAGCAGCTGAGGTCACTGCTGTGGTGCAGATTTGATCCCTGGCCCAAGAAACTTCTGCATTTCATGAGCATGGCCAAAAAACAAACCAAAATGATGTTGATATAATTGGATATATATCTTTGTAGAAAATGAACTTCAACCTATAATTCATACCCTATACAAAAAGTAGCTGAAAATGGATCATAAAACTAAAGATAAACAGTTTTAGAAGAAAAACAGGATAAATATTGTTACTTCAGGTCAGAAAAAGTTATTAGATATGACATCAAAATCATAATCCATAAAAGAAAAAATTGGTAAACTGGACTTTATCAAAATTAAAATGTCATGCAAAAGACACTGTTCAGAGAATTAAAAAGGTAATCTATACTGGGAGAAAATATTTGCAAGGCATATATTTGATTAAGTATTTGCATACAGAATATAAAAATAACAGTTACTGTTTACTTTGTTTAATAACCAATCGTTTAAAATGAGTTAAAGAGCCGAAGAAACATTCGTAAAAGAAGATATAAAGACAGCAAATAAGCATGTGAAAAGATGATCATTATTATTAGCCATTAAGGTAAAGAAATTAATACCACAACGAAATACCATTATATACCTATGGGAATGGTCTTTAAAAAATGACACCATGAAGTGCTGACCAGAATGTGGAAAAACTGATCCATGAGAATTCCTAGTAAAAATTAGAACGGTGGAGTTCCTGCTGTGGTGCAGTGGGTTAAAAAATCCAACTGCAGTGGCTGAGGTTGCTGTGGAGGTTAAGGTTCAGTCCTTGGCCCAATGCAGTGGGTTAAAGGATCCGGCATTGCTGCGGCTGTGGCAAAGGTCACAGCTGTGGCTCAGATTTAATCCCTGGCTTGGAAACTTCCATACGCAGTGAGTGAAGCCATTTAAAAAAAAAAAAGAAAGAAAAAGTAAGAACGGTATAGCCACTCTGGAAAACAATTTGGCAATTTCTTACAGAGTTGTACATACACTCTAAATACATATAGCACTGCTACTCCTGGGTATTTACCTTAAATAATCAAAAAGTTATGCTCACACAAAAATCTATGTATAGCAGTTCCATTCACACTTGCAAAATTTAGAGAAGACCCAAAGATTCTTTGCAAGACAGATAAACAAACTGTAATACACTCATACAATAGAATACCATTTAGCAAAAAAGGGTGAAAGAAGCCAGACTCAAAAAGTTACAGCTTACATGATTCCACACGTACGACATTCTGAGAAAAGGCAAATCTATAGGGAGAACAAATCAGTGGTTGCCAGGTGTCAGGGATGGTGGGAGGAATTTGACTGCAAGTGGGTAAAACAAGGAAACTTTTTGAGATGATAGAACTAGTTTCTGTTTCGATAGTGGGGATAGTTACTTGAATTTTTCATACATGCTATGTATATATTATTTATATATATATAAACACTACATGTGTTATAACTCAAAAACTATTCTAGGAGTTTCCTGTGTGGCTTAGTGATAACGAACCTCACTAGGATCCATGAGGATGCGGGTTTGATCCCTGGGCTCTCTCAGTGCGTTAAGGATCCAGCATTGTCATGAGCTGTGGTGTAGGTTGCAGATGCGGCTGAGATCTTGCATTGCTACGGCTGTGGCGCTGGCCAGCAGCTGTAGCTCCAATTCGACCCCTAGCTTGGTAACTTCCATATGCTGTAGGTGCAGCCCTAAAAAGCAAACCAAACAAACAAACAAAAACCTATATTCTAAAAATATACTATATATAAATTTAAAAAAATTCTGTCCTCATCAGTAAACAATTCTCAGTGAATAAAAAACTAATGTTTCCAGGTTTCCTTAAGTCTTGTTGTTTCATCAGGATACATCAAGTTTACTTTTTAACATCATATTTCATTAGACTGATAACAATGAACATGTTTCCAAGAAAGCTCCCTGAGAGTAGGAAGTTTGTCTGATATTCTCATTTCACTTAACCTAGTAGAGTGAGAGTCACACAGCAGTAACTCAAACACATCTGTTAACTGAATAAATGCTTCACAAAATAACCCACCTCCCAAAACACATAATTAATGAATTAAGGTTTATATCAATTATTTAGCGCTCAACTCAAACTTCACTATTTTTAAAAAATTAAGACTGATCTGAAAAACAACTATTTTACAAATGGCTATCACATTAATAAATTTAAAACAGATTTTGAGGGAAAAAATCCCACAGACTAATGACTCATCATTTAATTCACAGAGCTACTTATAACATACACACATTGCTGAGTGAAGAGACCAGAATTCTGTTAGTTCCCTAACTTTCTTAAAAGGTCTTTATTACTTTTTCTTTAGTTCTATTTCATTAGTGAATAAAATAAAATAAATAAACCCCAGAAAAACACCATTTTCAGTGAACCTCTGCTTGAATTTTCTTAAATAGATCAATCTTGCAACTAATCATAGTAGGTTTCACACCTAATTCATTTTGTCCAAAATTAACTTTTATTTTTGGAGACAAAAAGATCACTTGAGATTATCAGAGAAGGTACTGATACACACTAAAACATGGGTAAACCCTATGAAAACATTATGCTAAGTGAAAAGGAACTAGTCACAATGAACCACATACTGTACGATTCTATTTGTATGAAATGTCCAGAATAGACAAATATACAGACACAAAAAGCAGATTAGTGGTTAGTTAGAGGGTGGAGAGCAGTGGAAAGATTATGGATGTGATAGGTAAATTGTGAGGGGCTTTTTGGGAGGGAGTAGGTAATGAAAATGTTCTAAAACATATTGCGATGATGGGGTACAACTCTTTGAATACACTAAAACCCATGGAATTGTTCATTTTATATAGTGAATTATTTGACCTGTGAATTATATCTCAACAAAGCTATCAAAAAAAATTATCAGGGAATATTTCTGGGACAAATCTATAAAATGTATAAAATAATTTGCAAGATAAGAGACTTTATTATCAGGCACAAACATTTAATACTAAGATATAATGCACTTTAAGAAGTAATTGGAAATATATATTTAAATCTGATGTGATCATTTCTTCAAGAGTTTATCATTACATAGAAAACATAGTAATCTAAAGTTACATGTGTATAGTATATAAGATTAGTATATAAGTGTATAAGATTCTAATTTATAGTATATAAGTATAGTATATAGATTCTAATTTACAGTATATAAGTATATATAGTATATAAGATTAATACATAGTATATAAGACTAGTATATAAGTATATAAGATTCTAATTTACAGCTACAAAAATTCAATGATATTTGTTTACATTGCCACCTGATACTAAATTCTAGCAATCTAAAAGACATCCAGGCTTTCAAAAATACTGCATGGTCTGAGTGTCAAAAATTAATTCTAAATGAAGAAAACAGTTAAGTAGCAAAAGAGGCTAATTATGTTGGTCTAACTCCTTTTTGTTTCCAAAAAAAAAACACTGTTCTTTCTTTGCCAAGCTGAATATAATAGACTGTGAAGTATAAGATCAAGGAAGCAAACTGTATGTTTTCTAAAATATGAGTATCCTTCATCAAGTTTTATACTTAGGGCAGCTAAAAGACCTATGTGGAGGGATCAGCATTAAGCCCAAAGGACAGGCAGTGCACAGCAAGAAAGAAAGCAATTCCCTCGTGTCCTTTGCAGGTCACTACCAAGGACCATGTTAGCAGATCCATACCAGACCCTTAACAGGCAGTTCTGCTGCTACCAGTAATTAGCTTGGACAGCTCTGGCTCCAAGAGTAGCAGCAAGGCTACACCATAATGAGCTCAGCTGGGATTAGCAGGACAGGGCAGGGAACCAAGAGAGCTCAGGCATTCTGCATTGTGTATGTATCTAGGAGATCAAACAAGGATGGCTGGCTAGGTTATCCCCTCTCCACCTCATTCCAAAAATGAAGCACGGCGGTGTCTAAAATACAGGCTAATGAAGAGCGACACCTCCAACAGATGAGAGCCACATTAATTAACACAATCCCTGGATCATATTATACAGTTTCGGCTAGAGCTAGCAAATGTGCAACTTGTTATTGCATTATACATATATATATATGTGTATATATATATATATATATTTTTTTTTTTAAAGCATGTCTTTTTTTCTTTACTTTTAGTGGCAATACCAGATTACTTAAATTTCCAAATTTTATAAGGAATTTCTCTCATGGCCTTTAAGACAAAAAAATTTCTTTCAAACATTTATCTAAGTCCACATTGTTAAAAAAAAGAAACTCACTTTTGAATTTTTAGCTCCTGGTTCTCCCTTTTGAAATAGGCCAGTTCATTCCATACAGCATCAGAATCTTCTTGCCGAAGTTGTTGAGGCTCTGCTCTCCTTATTTTCCTGATTTCCATCCTATTTTTAAAATGAAATTGCTTCCTTACTTAACATGTTCAAATTGCAATACAGATACATTTACGTATTTCTTAAAATTTAAAAATATCTATTGACCAAATTTCTAATTCAAAGGTACTATTTATGGAATGAATTTCCTAAAACCTAAGTATGTAGACGTTAAAATCCCAGATCATGAGTTCCTAAAAAGCTAAACTGCTACTATGGAAAGCAAACTTCTAAGCAGATACATGATATTCTCAGGTATATTGCTCTCATTCATTCTACTAGCAATAAAACATACACTGTAGAACTGTCACAGCATCTAAAAAAGGACTACAAGCAATCAACGCATCTAGAATTCGCTGCCAACCAATATGAATGTGGTTTATGTGCTCTATCTTAAAACAAGCAATTATCAGTGAATATCAGAATATCGGATGGTTAGAAAGTTGTCTTCACACTTATAGTAATTACTAGAAAGTTAGGTGAGCAGAGGCTAAATCCAGGAAAACAGACTTATCCTTGCTTTACTGACAAGCAATGTGAATGCTTTTCATTCTTCAAAGGAAAAAAGTTAGATGTGACAGTTATCTCCAAAACATGCCAAATGCCCTTTATGTTTTCATTTTCTATACATAAAACAAACTCTTCATTTTTATTTTGTGAAAGTGCTGTACTGGCCAATTTAGAAACAGTATTTCTCTATAGATCAGACCAATGTGTATCATCAACATTGCCCTAAAGGATCCATCTCAAAAGATGAGAGGGTAGTAGATTTTCTGTACTCATTCAGTCCTTTGCCCTCTGTTGATACTGTTAACAGGGGAGCCACTTACAACTATCCAAGATCTGAACACCTGTTCAGAGCAATTGAACTGAGACCGCCAATTCATTCAGATAAGCTGCAGAACAAACTGATGGATAGTAAAGATTTTCAATTGCATACTAGGTTGAAGGAGTTTTAAGATAGTTAACTATATATGTGAATTTCATATTTCTCATATCTCTCAATTAAAATTTAAATTGTTTTTGAATTATATACACTGTAATACCAATATTTTATTTAAAGTAGCTTTTCCATCATATGGATGTGAACTACTTTTTGCTCTAAGTTATATACTTTTATTAAGTTACTTTATAGATATTAAAAATATATATAATAATTCATAATCACCTATGCTAATGATTTCTGAAAGTGAAAGTTATTGCTAGCATATTTCTGTTTTCATTTATCATATTCTCTATTTTTAAATCCTCAATACAGATTGGACTACCAAATAATTTCTTTAAAATCAAACAAAAGCCATTAAAGCTCCTATACAATGCTACTCCATTTCATTTAATATTTAGGGAAATGCCTTTATGAGCTATGTAACTCACATGCCACTGCCTTCTTCCCACTGTTTTAATTGCTCTTTTACTGCTCTGTAGTTGGTCTGTAACATCTGTAGCCTTTCCTTGCGTTTTTCATGGGCATCTCTTAGCTCATCATTTTCTTGGCTCTGTAGAACACAAAAAAGCAAGTATACAAGTTTGAAGAAAGTATTAGAATAATGTTGCAAATAAAAGGCTACCTAACTAAATATGAAATTTGAAAGAAAATAGTATATAAATATGAATGAATTTGTAGTCATTATTTAAGCAGAAGAAAAAGAAGAATTCCTAACATCACAGAACTGGTTTACTTAATAAATTTGAGTCACTCCTGAATTTCTAAAAATAGCTTAAGTAATTTCAAAATTTTACCAACAAATTGGTTTCATTCCTTTCTCTTTTTATTTAGTATACATATACACATTTATGAACCAGTCATATACTACAATTTTTTCCCTTTTTCAACACCAGGATTTGTCCATACATACAGCATAATTATTTTGTTAGATTTAAGTGCACATATAATTAGTGTAAGGACACTAATCATAGTAAGACCAGTTCTTTAGCCCACAGATTGATAAGTAGTTTGTTATAATACACAAAGATTATACAGGAGGAAGAAAATCAGCTTGGACCTATGTTAGAAGTGACCTAGTTTAACATTTTGGATAGAACCACAAAGGACAGAAATGGGAAAGCTGGGCTTAGTACTCTTGGAAGAGGTTACAGAATACACAGTCCAAATATTACCAGGTTAAACAATGATGGTCAATGACTTCTAAATGTTTTAAGTAGATCACATGCATAAATGTTCATTTTTCAACATAACCACAAAATAAACTTACAAAGGCCAAATTTTCAGTCCCCAGGGGATGTATTTATATTACTTCTAAACAGTTTCTCAAAGAAAAATAAGTAACACGTTAACATTTTTACCCTTGAAAATTTCAAACTTTGTTTTTTAAACTCTTTTTCATTTTCTGTATGAAAGAACTTTTATATTTATTCAGTGCAAGTAACCAGTACTCTACAGTATTATTTACAGTAAAATGAAATTAGTGGGCACATGGCAGCCAAAAAAAGATCTGAATTCCATTCTTGAAGCTTTCTTTTGTTAGCTGCATAATCTTAAGAGTACTATTTAAATTAATTCAATTTCTTTTACTATAGAATATGGAGAAAAACACAGAAATTTATATTATGACAACTAAATAAAATGAGCTAATATTTAGGTAAAGCTCCGGAAACTGCGCTTCCCTATAGAGGCATAAAACAAAAACAAGTTTTTTAACTCCGTTCTCTTCCCAAGTATTAACTCTGATGCTCTTATCATTTAGAAGCCAAACTTAACTGTTTCTTGTCTTGACAGTGAGCTAATACTTTATAAGAGTCTGCATTATTTTACTGCAATTCTACCGCTCAACACTATGGATATTTTGTCATTCTACTTTGAATATATATCTAGTAGGATAACTTTAATAATTCTCTTAAGTAATTATTAGGAAGTATTTGAGCCCTGTGTATACCGAGTGATCTGCATGCTATTGGGAAATGGAAGTGCTTGATGAAAAATCATGAAAATGCATCACTTGATAGGGGCAATCAGAATAAATGTTATTCCAAAGAGTTTTAGAAGATACACAAATCACAGTCACTGCACAGTTACTTGCTAAAAAAAGTAGCATGGTTTAAAACCATGTTTACAAATTCAGGATACTGAATTTAATTTTATTTGTTTCACCTGAAGAACCATATGTTAATAGTCTATGACATGCAGGGTGTTAAGTGCTGATGAGAGTTCAAGTCCTGCTGCTCAAGTTACTAAATTCAGAGCTACTTAAATTCAGTGTATCTCAATTTCTCCGTCTTTAAAACGGAAGTTATTTATATCTCGTCTAAGACATAACGAATGATATAACTTGACCTTGAGTTTCCCATACTGTTGGTAAACAATCTGATTTCTTTGACCAATATACTTTATATCTTAAATATGTAAAATAAATAATTTAAATTAACCTAATAGAAGAATGAAATTGATAATATTATCCTCTCATAAGTGAAAAAAATATATTTATCAGGATTCTTTACAAACTAATAAAACTTATGAATTTAAACAGTAATATTATAAAGTTACTAATAATTTAATTACAGTAAATTTACAGGTATTAGAAAAGATTCATGTTCAAATTTTAAAATAAATTTGTAAATTGAGTACTTTGGTAGATAGCTCTAAAATAGCTTTCTGTAATTATTCTTCATTGAACCAAAGTCCTTCCCCATAAACTCTAATTTTAGAATGAATTTCTTAAAAATTATTACATGTAAATCCAGTGTTTTGGAATTATTAAGTCTGTGTTGGAGTCCCTAGAAACTCTGACTAAACAGAACCTAAAAGATTGACCAAGAAGTAAAAATTAATAGGATACTCAAATTTTTTTCTATTTCCTTTTGCAATAATCTTCTGTTGAATTAATGGATTAATCTGAGTTTCTTATTGATAGCAGTGTCATTATTTTCATTTTTTTAGTAATGCCTTAGCTACCATTCATCACTGAAATTATACCCAATGTTTTCTCTAATTCTCAAATAGAAGTCAACCATACTATGCTAATAAACCAAATATTAAGACAATAAAAATCTCCCGAGTCTTACATGTCACTCACAATGTGCCAGGCTCTGTATTAGGCACAGTAGTTAATCAAAGCACTTGATGTGAAGATTTCTGATTCCTAACACTTTAGCATAGTATATTCAATATTAGTAACTAGTTTTTGTTTTCCTATAGTAACTGAAATAAGTGGCTCCTTCCATTAAGTAGTGATTATATATAAC
>PVHT020000022.1:20380696-20395234 GCA_004024745.2 Catagonus wagneri | reverse complement strand
AAAATCTCCCGAGTCTTACATGTCACTCACAATGTGCCAGGCTCTGTATTAGGCACAGTAGTTAATCAAAGCACTTGATGTGAAGATTTCTGATTCCTAACACTTTAGCATAGTATATTCAATATTAGTAACTAGTTTTTGTTTTCCTATAGTAACTGAAATAAGTGGCTCCTTCCATTAAGTAGTGATTATATATAACTTGTTTTAAACAAGCTTTCTTCTTTACTTTTACATGTTTTGTAATTTATTATTCCTAACACCAGAGCATTTACATGATTATTATAATTCCTAACCATTTATATAAATCCTTTTTATTCTTATAAATTTGTATAAAATATAATTCTTATAAAATTATTAAAGTCGAAACTATTAAAAGTAAAATCCAACTGAATATTATTTGGTAAATCCATTTACAGACATATTAAAATGCTAATTACTTAAAAATGGAGTTTCATCCATAGATTTTTGCTTTGAGAAAACTGTTATCAAATTGTGATACATGGGATTCCCTTTGTGGCGCAGCAAAAACAAATCCGACTAGTATCCGTGAGGATGCGAGTTAGATCCTTGGCCTTGCTCAGTGGGTCGGGGATCCAGTGCTGCAGTGAGCCGTGGTATAGGTCGCAGATGTGGTTTGGATCCTGCGTTGCTGTGGCTATGGTGTAGGCCGGCAGCTCTAACTCTGATTCGACCCCTAGCCTGGGAACTTCCACATGCCACGGGTGCGGCCCTAGAAAGAAAAAAAAGAAAAAAGGGATACTTGGGTTAAACTGGTCTTAGAGACTACTGTTCCTTTGATCTATTTCAAAAATAGACAATAAAATTGTATAAAAACGTAAATATAAGATAGTGAGATTATAGCTCAAAGAAAAACATTTTTCCCTATTTAACTGAAAGAATAAATGCTGGCTAAAATCTTCAGTCAAAAGTTGGGTATCTCAGGAGTTCCTATCGTGGCTTAGTGGTTAATGAACCCAACTAGTATCCGTGAGGACACAAGTTCAATCCCTGGCCTAACTAAGTGGGTTGAGGATCCGGTGTTGTTGTGGGCTGTGGTGTAGGCTGCAGACATGGCTCGGATTCCGCGTTGGTGTGGCTGTGGCGTAGGCCAGCATCTACAGCTCTGAATCAACCCCTAGCCTGGGAACCTCCATACGCCCCAGGTACGGCCCTAAAAGCCCCCCAGATTCCCCCAAAAAGTTGGGTATCTCAAAAGAAATGTTTAAAAAGAATTATCAAAATGCTTTTTTATAATATTTTAACATATACAAGTTAACTGTGGTTTGGATTATAATTCTTTAAGTCTGAAACAATAGTATATCATTTGTGAAATATTATCCTCAAAGATCCTACAACAAAATCAAGTATAAAAACTGAAAAATATATTTAACATCAGTAATTACTATACTTCACTAATTACTATACTTTCCTATGAGGACACATCCAAAAATATCCCATGAATTAGGTCCATTTATTAGATCATTCAATAAAATATTTACAAAGTAATTCTATGTATTTGGTAATTAAAATAGCTAAACTAGAGGCTTTAACTTCTATGTACAAACAAATCTCAATGACTAAAATATTAGAAAATTGAAAACAGGAAAGTAGTATTAACTGACTTTCCTCAATGATATTTGCAATTCTATTTCTGAATTCATAAGAACAGAACAGAAATGATTCTTGATCGAATCTTCTAGTTTGGTCAAAGTTCTTGACAGGCATAAGGCAAACTAAGAGCATACACACTATTAATAAAACAGTGGCTCAATCTTCAGAAAATGATAGTAAGTTTTTTTAAGTTTAAAAAAACATTTTATAAAATATCAAGGATTCCATGGATGTTTAATTTCAGAAGAATGTATAAATTTTACGTCTTAAAGCACTGAAAGGTGAAAGACATATAAACTGTATTCAAAGGACATAGTGATGTTATTAAATGGCACAGAAAAGTAGTAACAGAATCTAGCCGCCAACTGCGAGAAAGTCAGTAAAGCGGGGATTCATGGCATTAAATAATCTCAAAGATAGTAAGAATTTCATAAAGCTCTGATGCAATGACATCCAAATTATACTTCTTTAAGTTTTTAGTTCATTATATCCATTAAAGTCAGAATTTTGTAATGGGTAGGATTTTTATAATAGTAGCATTCATCACTTCTATAATTACAACAGTGATTATCCAACTTGAAAACAGGTACAACTAACCACAAAAGAAAGCTAAGTAAAATAATGTGTTTATATCTTTACAATTATATAATATTAAAATATATATAGTATTAGAATAATATGCATGACTATGGTGATATAATAAAGAACAGGTGATCAAAATTTATATACAAATGTACCATAGGCTCCTGAAACCTTAGTGCCTCCTTCTCTCCCTCCAATCTACCTTGGTGATCAGTTTGGGATCCTAGAGCTACCTACCATGCTCCATGGTCTTTTGTCTTTAGTTTAGTGTTTCCAACAGTATCTTCCACAGAACAACAGTCATTTGGGAAGTACTAATAGGTATGATCAAGTAAATCTGGGAAGTAATGTATTTATACCTTCCTACAGATTCACAAGGCACATTGTTATGTTAAAAGCTCACCAAAATAGAAAGATTTTAATCCACTACTTACATAATTGATCTGAGACATTTTTTTTAGTTTTTGTTTTTTTAATGGCGGAATCCTTGGCATATGGTAGGCCAAGGATTGAATCCAAGCCACAACTACAGCAACACCAGATCCTTTAATTCACTACACCAGGCCAGGGATCAAACCTTCACCCCCATAGTGACCCCAAACAGCTGCAGTCGGATTCTTAACCCATTGTGCCACAGCAGGAACTTCTGGGCATAGAGCATTTCTGTTTTTCAGGATACCAGTAGACTGTGGCTTTGCAGTATTCAAAAGAATACCAACATGGGAAAGGTCATGACAAAAAAATCTCAACATATGTTAGTGGGGAATGGTCTTCAAAAGGAGTACCATGATCCCAATGTATTTTAAAAACCATATGATGCTGTTACAGGTTAAAATAAATCTCTCCTAAAAAGAAGCACTGGAATGCTAACCCCTACTATCTCAGAGTGTGATTCTGTCTGGAGACAGGATCTTTACAGAGGTAATCAAGTTAAAATGAGGGAGAGTGGGTTCTAATCCAATATGATTGGTCTTCATAAAAAGAAGAAATTTAGACAGAGAGAGACATGCATAGGGGCGAAGATGATGTGAAGACATGGGAGAAGGCCATCCATGAGCCACAGAACACCTGCGAGGGGAATGAAACAGATTTTCCCACACAGATTTCAGACAGAACCAACCCTGTTAACACCTTGATTTTGGAATTTTCTAGCTTCCAGAACTTTGAGACAATACATTTTGTTCTTCTAAGCTAGTCAGTTTAGGGTAGTTTGTCACAACAGCCCTAGGAAACTGAGACAAACACATTATTGATTCCTACCTTGTACTCACATGCACTTGAGCAACAGCAGTAATATTAATATTATAACCTAATAATGGAGAAAACAGAAACAGGTCGGCTGTCTTGACTAAATACGACAGTTATACTTACTAAGGTCAGGTTGTAAATTAAAAAGTGCCCTGGGCTAAATCATTCTCCTTGGAGTTGCTTTACTATACAGGGTTTTTTTACATATTTCTTCTGCTAAATGCTCTTGATTAAGGTGCCTTTTTCATTCAACTATTTTGCTCCTTTAAAATAAGAAATCCTTTCCTACTAAATGATAAGATGCAAGAAAAAAGTTGCTCCCATTTTCCCCTTACCTTGCAAATCTGTAAAAGAAAACAGGCATCTGAGGAGTTCGCATTATGGCACAGCAGAAACAAATCTGACCTGTATCCATGAAGCTGAGAGTTCAATCCCTGGCCTTGCTTAGTGGGTCCGAGTTGGGGATCTGGCATTGCCATGAACTGTAGTGTAGGTTGCAGATACAGCTCAGATCCTGCATTGCTGTGGCTGTAGTGTAGGCTGCCAGCTCTTATTTAACCCCTAGCCTGGACACTTCCATATGTCTCAGGTGCATCCCTGGGAAAGAAGGAAGGAAGGAAGAAAGGAAAGAAGGAAGGAAGGAAGGAAGGAAGGAAGGAAGGAAGGAAGGAAGGAAGGAAACAGGCATTTGAAATTTATGATTATCATCAATTAACTTGAAAGCGGAATACAGAAAAAGTGAAAAAGAAACTGTGAAAAATAATTTTACTCTAAAAATAAACTTGGGCCTCATCCAAAAGAACTGTTGTTAGAAAAAAAGAAATAAGTAAATAAATTAGTATAATGCTTCCTTGACTACTCTTTGAAACAAGAAATTCAAGAGGTGGAAGCATAATAGATATAAAAATGTCTGAACTGCTTTGCTTATTCCTGCCAAAAGCAAAGCACTAAAAAAAGGCTCACAGACTTTTGGGGCCAAATGAAGGATAGGTGATTGTTAATTTTCTATGTTAACCGTCCAGATATTTGCTTAATCACCATTTCTGGGTGTATTTGTGAGAGAATTTCTATATGAAATTAATATTTGAATCAATAGACTGAATAAAGCAGACTGTGCACCCCAATGCAATAGCCTTTATCCAATCCACTGAAAACCTAAAAGCCTGAGTAAGAAAAAAATTATTTCTTTCTGCAGCTTATCCTTAAACTGGGACACTGGTTTCCCACCTCCTACCTTCAGACTCAGGCATGGACTGGGGCTGGAACTTATACCATCAGCTCTCCTGGTTCTTAGGCCTTTGGACTCAAAGACTAGAGCTATACCACTACTCTCCTGGGTCTCCAACTTGATGACTATAGAGTCATCAAAAGTTTGGACTTCCTATACTCCATAATCATGGGATATGTGAGCCAGTTCTCCTTAGGGTAGATCTCTCTCTCTCCCCTTCTAAAACTAATTAAATAAATATAAATATAAATATGATGTCCCATTAAATATAAATATAAATATAAATAGCAAAGGGTTATATCTTATTGTTTCTATTTCTCTAGAGAACCCAGAGAAATTATGCAAAAGGAGGATGATGGCTTCCTAAACATGTCCATAATATCCTGTGCTACTCCCACATTTACACTAATACACTGATTCTAACTAATCAGCATCAATTTTTCTCCTATTGTGCAACAAGTGACTAGCCCAATGCTTGGCTAATTGCATTAGCTAATAAGTTACTGAGTAAACTAATGAGCAAAAAAACTCTAGGTGTATAAATTTCAAGCAGGCTAAACGCTAGTAAGCTGAGGTCATCCATCATTTTATTTTTAGGAGAAAAAACAGATGATAACTTTTCTTTGTTTTAGAACAAATAGTTTAACTCTGAATAAATATAAATTTACACAATGTTTAGTGACAAGGCAGAAAACAATTAATTGTACCTCTAAACTATATTTCGCTGTAGAGCACAAATACTGTTAGTCAAAACTTTTCTCCCTAAGGGTAATCTATATGACAAAGATTTTAAGCTTTAAATATATTGGATTATAAATACATGTAAATTGGGCTTGTCATAGACTGTTAGAAAACTATGCGAGATTCAACTACATGCTAAATCTCAAAAAGCGCAGGCCTTTGGGTAGCTGTGAATGAAGAATGACAAATCTAGCCAAATTAAATTTACAAAAAAATTAAAGCCCTCAATATAGTCACATAAAATTGGTTCAATATGCACAACCAACTTCTTCTGAAAAAGATAACTCACAAAGTATGAGTTGGAAAATATAAACTCAAAGATATGGCAACAGAGGTACACGCTTCTTAAACACTGGTAGAACAACGACTCGAATGCCGTGTGCTGTGAGACAAATTCCGTTGAAATGGAAAAAAAATGACATTTATTTGCCACTTGGACTGTAATTTTTTATAAAGCACAATTTTACAGGAACTTAGCTAGGCTGGCATATTTGTTAACCCACTTTTCTTTGAATATGTTTCTCGTATATAAAGAACCACAAGGAATTCTCTTTCCATTTGCTGTAGTCCTATTTTGTCTCTGAGAAACTAAGAAATTTATTCCCAATATTAAGTCAAAACAGTCCCTACTAATTTTAAGGAAATTGTTTTTACTAATTTAAATAATTTTAATTTAGTGAATAAATATTTACTTTTCATGTAGCAAATGTATTACTTTATGATCTTCAGAAATTTTAAGAACTAGACTGCACATTTTTATACTTGTAATTAAATTCAGGAAAGATAAATGATAAGCAGTAGTTTGTGAAATGAATGTTTACTTTGGTATATCTTTACCTATGCAAGCTTATTACTAAAGGAATGATTTAATGTTCACCTTCAGTTGTAGTGCCTTCTCTAAGTTTTCAATCTTCCTTTCAGCTTTTCTCAGCTTCTTTAGCTCCTCTGAGTCTGTGAAAGAGCTCTTTGGGGACAAAGACCTTGAACGTTTCACAGGTGGTTCCTCGAGAATAAAACAAGGACATGGTTGAACTAGTTGGAACACTGGATTATGAAAGACATGCAAAATTAAAGAACAAGTAATTTTGAATACTAATAATGAATTATAAAAAAAAAAAAAATCCTGCATGGAATACCAGAGAAATAACAAGCGGAATTACCACAGTGCTACCGCTAAAGGTTTCTCTGTGACTCGTTAATGAGAATATTCATTTACATTTACATTGTTTCTTTCAGAATAATGATGTCCCATTAGGGAAGACTAAAGGGTTATAGACTCAGAAATGCAAGAAACCTCATTACAAAGGAGGGGATAGAGGCTTGTCTAATTGCTCTATAAGGGTCCAAGGTTACACTTGATAGGACAACCAGAAACAAGAGGGAAAGAATTTTTTTCCCTTTGAAATAGTTTAACACACTGTGAAGTTGAAGGAACAATATGCTTGAGGAATATAAATACAACAGACAGTAGATCTTATACCATAATGACCATATGGTCATTAACTATAATGTGGCTAACTAGAGACAAGAATGTGTGTTTATATTATGTACAGCTTCATATACCAATCTGGAGAAGGAATATGTGAAAGCATCTATTAAGCTGGGCAACATATTGTTCATACTTAATCCATGTCCTTATGAAAAAGAAGGAAAATATTGTTCAAAACATCTCTCTCATTTTCTTGACTTTTGTTAAAAGAAATGAAACATCAAAACAGTACAGTTTTAAACTTCAGCAATATAGCACACAAACAAATTAGGCCCTATAATGCTGTCTCTCAATTTTAGGAATGTTTTCTTTCATTTAAACAACGCTCAATGCTGTGAAACTACTCTAAGATGGCAAGAAATAAATAATGCAGTTACACACATATATACATAGTTAAGTAAAGCTTGTTATTCTGAAAATTACAAAAATTATATTAGAGGGTATAAAGAAGAATGTCACAAAGACATGGGTCTAATTTTAAGTATTTCCTTTATTAAGAAAGTTTGTCCTATTCATAGGACAAAAGGAAAAGAATTTTAAAAAATTATCTCAAAAACATGGTTTTCTACTTTTCAAAACATTTTATATATTGAAGCAAAAAGTATGAGAGATGTGTAAAATGCCTTACTTTTAGGAAAAGTTTATTTCAATGTATATAGAAAAATATATTTACAATGTGATATTTGAAATTTTTATATTAGTCAATGTTCACAGAATCTTTCATAGCATAACAGGAATATGTAATAAATACTACAAAAAGGAAATGCTGAGACATAAATAAGAACAATGCCACAAAAAAATTAGCTAGTTATTCTCCCCCGCAACACCTTTCAATTTGAAAATATATAACCTCACATATTAATGTTAGGTTCCATTTTACAGTTTATTTTCCACATGAGCAGTTTTTTAAATATCACATCTTAATAAAATAGAAACAATAAGATATATTTTTCTTCTAACTAAAATTAGAAAATTGAGTTAAGGACTAATATCACAAAACTTCTACTTAGATTAACTTATCTATAGATTAGATATATGACATATTTATTAGAACATTTTACTATAAGAATTTTAATTTACTGCACAAGAGGTATACCACCACTAATATATTTAATTAATTAAATTAAAAATATATTATTCTGTCTTCAAAAAGGGAAAACTTGCTACTCCCAAATACGATTTTATAAAACATTTGACATATCTTTATAAGCTTCCAGAAAAAAAGCAGAGAAATAAATGCTGCTATTTGTTTTTTGACTTTACTACGTCTTGCCAGCCTCACTGTGACAAATTCACAAAATGACAAAATGTCCCTACCTTATATTTCCCTTCAGCACTTGTCAAGATGCTCTTCTCTGAGGAACGCCTATTGGTAGATCTGTTTTCTGACAGTTTTTCATTTGCTATTTTCAATTTTTCTTGTAAATACTCAATTTCAGACTTCTGTGAGACCATTAAGGTTTCTAAGCTCGATAACGATGGCTGCTGAGAAACCTATTTAAGAAAGTACATTTGTATCCTATATTATTTACACATATGCACCAATATTTATAAATAGTATTACATCATATATAAGTATTCCAAGAAAGAACATTTCATTTCAATAATAAACTAAATGTGTATTGGCTAAGCTTCTAACATCCTTATAGGATGGCATTTTTCAATAAAATAATCAAGATTCTGTATAAATATTTTCACTAATAATACTGTTATACAGATTTGCAGGAGAAAAATTTAAAGCATGGATGCATAATATACACTACCCATCTATAAATTAATTATTTAAAATTAATGATTATATACTTATGTATTTCCTCAGGAAAAACCCAATGCAATACCACCGAATGTAAACCTGGGAAAAGGAAACCAAAAGAATTATAGGTCTAGTTAACTTTTACTATATTAATAAAGAATTTCAATACTTCTCAAAGTCAACAGAGTTCACAATATCCTCCTTTGAAGTTTATTCCTATGTCAGAGAAACTGCTAATGGTAAACACCACATTTTTAACAACAGAAATCACAGCAAAATTAAGCATGTAGGAAACATGTTCATGAAAACTAGTATTCCACAAAATTCTACCACCATCTTGAATGAACACACTTGAGACTACTAAAATCTATGAATAAACAGTTTCAAAGTAACCACCCTGTTTACAAAAAACAAAAACACATCACAGTGAAAACAAAGTTTTTGTTGATTCTCAACAAAGTCAGATGTTAACGATTCTAGTATTATCGATATAGATCCCTGAAAATGGATTCATTTAAAATGTAACAAATTTTGTTGTTAAAGACAATGAAAAAAAATGTGGAAAGCTCCATCCTTCCTAAATGATATTCCTTAGGGTTATAAGAAAAATATGTATGTTTAACTTTTCTGAACCAACAATGAGAAATATTATCCTTTTCTGGTTTTGACTACTATTTTCTCTTTTTAGGTGACTGGCAGATTTTTTCCTAATTCTAATCTATAATTTTATAATGAGAGGGATCACCTTTGATTTATATTATTATACTTTCCTCATACATAAAATCACCTGATTTGTTTCCCAATCTTGATTCTATCACACTACTAAATATTTTCCTCAAGGTGTTATTTATATTGTCCTGTTATCACACTTAACAACAGTACTGACTCTACTAGCTTGCAATGAACATCAAATGAAAATACCTTAGGCACTTTTCTTTCAGAATCTAAAGGACTCTGCCCTGTACTTTCCTCCTCCTTTTAACCACTGCATGGTTTTTCTTTATTCTTCTCTTCTCTTTTATAAACAAATTTATGATGTTTATAAATATTTCTTTTAGTGGGCTGCAAATCTGAACAATTTACAAAGGCTACCTGCTCTTGTCCAGGTTTTGTTAAATAAAATTTTAAAGAATATATTAACATCCCATCATTTAGCAATAAATTTTAAATAAATTGTTCAAAGTCAAACAAAAAATTCAGAAAAAAACAGGAAAAACAAGTTCAGTTTATTGGCGTATCTAATAAGTAATCCTGTGCTCTTTAATAAATGAGTTTTCTAAGTCATCACTGGGTCATAACATAATACATAAGAATGTAAATACATAAATATTCCATCAAGAAGATACAATGATAAATAATTAAAATATTCATGACAATATTGGAAATTCTCCAACAGTGGATATTGCCACTGTAATAATAAAAGATTTCATATTGAGGCAGCATTCTTTTAAAATTCATCAGTAAACAATAACAGAAATTCAACAATAAAATCCTTTTAAAATAGTCATTAACGCAAGTAGTCATAATGTAAATAAATAAGTCAAGTGTGTTGTGTTTAGTTTGTTTGTAAATTACAACTTTAGAATTCATTCAGCAGAGAGACTTTATGTACACACTGAACATATAGATACAGTTTCCACTTCCACAAGGAAATCTATGCTTGCTCCCAGTTTTTCTCTCTCTCTCATTCTCTTTGCCTTTTATCACTTTTGCAAGACATATATGCACAAGAAGTATTTCACATTTCTCTTAATATAAACATTTTTAAAAGTTTAAATAAAATGAAATGCCAAAATGATAGCCTCATTTTGAGGGAGTAAGGAAGGTATTTGTGGCAGTAGCTATTTAGCTTCAGCCAATTGTTTTGGTAGAGGAATATGGCCCATTACTGGTAGATCTACTGATTTTTTTCAAAAGAAGGGAGGGATTCAAATTTCTAAGGGAACTCTAATTGTAAAATGTTAGCCAGTCTCAGCTTATGTCTCCTGTGTCTTGAGAACATGACAGTGAGAGTATCAACTGCTACAGATCTCCTAGGGAAATTTTGAAATATGAACCATAAACACAAAAATGTTCCAAGCCTTTGACTTTGTTCAAATCATGTTGAGGGTTGGAACAGAAAGATATCCATGAAAACTGTTAAGTGAATAAAGCAGGTTACAGAAAGATATAGCATACTGTATAGAAACAGTTTCACCAAATCCTGAAATTGTTGTTTCTGAGTGAAGGTATTGCATGAAAATTTTTTCACACATATCTGAATTTAATTTTTCTTACAATGTCACTATTGCTTAAAATGTAATTTTTTCTGCAAATAAAAGGCATAAAAAGTTCAACATAAAAATTTCAGTATAGATAGGGGAAATATAAATAAAAATTTCTCTATAATCTCATCTCTCAGAGCTCACTGAAGTTTGGTATATACCCAGAGTTTAAAGAGAAAAGGAAAACCACTGTAATTCTGCCCTTTAACCTGCTTTTTTCATTAACAGACTTTTTTTTTTTGTCTCTTTAGGGCCACACTTGCTGCACTTGGAGGTTCCCAGTGCTGTAGCTGTAGCTGCTGGCCTACGCCACAATCACAGCAATGCCAGATTTGAGCCATGTCTGCAACCTACACCACAGCTCACAGCAACAATGGATCCATAACCCACTGAGAAAGGCCAGGTATCGAACCTGAGTCCTCATGGATTTGTTTCCGCTGAGCCACAATGGGAACTCCAGAGACATTATTTTTTAGAACAGCTTTATATTTACAGAAAAACCTTCCATCCCCACACACTCAGTTCCCCCTAGGTTCAACAACTAAATTAATTTGGTATATTTATTAAAATTAATGAACTAAGTTTCATACATTATTTTTAACTGAAGTCCCTAGTTTATTCAAATTTCCATAGTTTTTAACCTAATGTCCTTTTCTATTTCAGGATCTTATCCATGACACCACATTGCATTCAGTTGTCATGTCAGCAACTCTTGGCTGAGACAGTTTCTGAGAATTTTCTTATTTTTGATGACATAGTTTTGAGAAGTACTATTCAGATATATTGTAGGATGCCCCTCTATTGGAATTTGTCTATGTTTATCATGATTTGACTGAGGTTATGAATTTTGGGGAGGAAGATCACAGAAGTAAAGTGCCATTTTCATCATATCACATCAAGAATACATAGTATCAACATGATTTGACTGCTGACATTGAACTTGACCCCACTATCAAAGTAGTGTTTGTCAGGTCACTCCATGGGGTAACCTTAACCTACTTTTTAAACTTAATAATTACACATATAATTGTTACGTGTATGATATATATATAAGAATATCTGTATATCCTCCTATACCCTTATTTATCCTTATTCTTTTTAAGTGTTGTTTTCAGGCTTAGCTAGACAATCCCTTGTCTGCCCTTAAATTTCTAGAATCTTTGAAAATTTAACTACCCTTGCTTAAAAATATCAGTGTTTTTATAAATTAACTTTTTTTTCTAGTGTTAAATATACTTTTTCACTTTTTAATTTTCAGTCTTGGAAGATAATGGTATGGTACTAGACCACAGATAATCTGATAAGAAATGATCAACGGAATATGTATCCAAATGTCTCCAATTAGAACTAATCTCTTTAAATTGGCTACTATTAATACATAACTTATTTTTCACACTGATTCACAGAGGCATTTTTTTTTCTTTTTCAGCTGCACCTGTGCCATTTGGAAGTTCCCAAGCCAGGAATCAAATGCAAGATGCAGCTGCGACCTACACAACTGCAGCAATGCCAGATCCTTCTTAACCCACTGCACTGGGCCAGGGATGAATTGTCATTGCCACAGAGACAATACCATAACATGAACCTACTGTACCACAGTGGAAACTCCCCACAGAGGTGATTTTGATCAAAAAGTCCTGCAAAAATATAGAGTAGGAGGAGAGAGAAGTGAAGCCTTTAAATGTTCTGCCAATTACTATGAAAACAATATATAAGTTCAATACCTAGTCATGTACAACTATCAAGCAACACTGCATGGCGTTATCACAATGGAGGCTGAGTGAAAAATGCCTAATAAATAGAAGTTTTTTCACAGCTATCATGATTGCAAAGAATTGTAAGTTAAATTGTTTTGTCCTATTAAGTTTTAATTAAATTTTACTTATTTGTTTACTACTTTATTAAAGTAATAATAACTAGCATTTAGTGAAAAGTATTGAGTGCCTGGTTTTAGGTAAGCACTTCATATACATTACCTCATTTAAGAAATTTTTAAACTCCAAACCCATCAACAATATTTCAAAACAAAACAATTAAAAGAGACATACCTCAACAAGACATAATTCCTCCCCAACTACCTCACAGAAAATTAACTATAGATTAAATATATGTGTGCCTAAAAATCTGTAATATGTGTACATATAAAATACTATATAGATATGTATATTTGTGTATGTGTGTGTATATATATATATCAGAGAAACTAACATCTTGAACGACAATTCTCTGAAAGGCCACCCAAATCCTCTTGGAGAAAGACAGAGTATAAAAAAATATATAGGGATTTCCCATTGTGGCTCAGTGGTTAACGAATCCAACTAGGAACCATGAGGTTGCGGGTTGGATCCCTGGCCTTGTTCAGTGGATTAAGGATCCAGCGTTGCCGTGAACTGTGGTGTAGGTCGCAGATGAGGCTCATATCCCACATTGCTGTAGCTGTGGCGTAGGCCGGCAGCTACAGCTCCTGTTAGACTCCTAGCCTGGGAACCTCCATATGCTGCAGGTGCAGCCCTAGAAAAGGCAAAAAGCCAAAAAAATAAAAATAAAAATAAAATTTTTTTTAATTAAAAAACATACAAAAATATATAATTCTCTTCTCATGCAATTCTGAATCTCTATAAAAGCTTGACATTTTATTTAAAATTTATTTTAAAAATTCAGAGATATATCTATTGCCAATTTATAGATCACTGTTAGCTGAATCATCTATAACCTGAGTGACTTAAATAATAATCATATAGTCTTAAAAAGTAAAGAAAAAATATATAAACAACATATCATAAATCAAGTCTTATCATGAAAGTTCACAAGTAGAATTAACCCTACCAACTTAAACTTAGATTACAAATTGAGTAATAAGTGTCTAGTATCAACAAAGTCAGCTAGCACTCTCTTCTAAAAAACATAAATATTGGCATTTCTTCCATTCACTCACTTTTAAGCCAAATACACTCAGATTGAATATAGAGATCACAAAATATAATGAAATTATTTACATTTAGGTAAAATTTAAAATGTCACCATTTCCTCTCATAAAACCTAATATCACAATACAGAATATTCAGTACTATAAAGTTGTCAAATTAAACTTTCCTTTAGTATCTAACACTTGGGTGGTACAGCCAAATAGCGAACAGCAAAATAAAAGGAAAAAGTTTAATTTCATAAATTTACTTCCATAGACTATATAAAGCTTAACATTGAATCAGTCACAAACGTATGCTTTATTGGCATATAGTCACATCCAGTAGATGACTACAGTATCTTTGTTATAAAATTGAGGAACCAAAAGCTAATTATTTCTTTTACCACATGTAAATATCAGGCTGTACAAACAAAAACTAGTAATATTCATATGTCACAGGAGAGTGTTTAGAATGTTAACTGTGCAATATATACACTGACTACAGATTATAATCCCAAAAGTAAACTAATCCCAGATTTACTTAAAAATTAGGATAAAAAGACAAAGTTTGACTTTTCTATAGTTTTTTTTAATTTGAATAGCGAAATTGGATACAATCAAGTTTTTCCAAATATGTGATAAGCCTCACAGTCTGCTAGAATCCTGAACATTGAAAGTATCTCTGTTAATAGTATCCTAAAATGAATATCTAGATTC